>CAXIIO010001522.1:0-124699 GCA_964028335.1 Altica lythri | reverse complement strand
GAAATCTGTGGACACGATAGCGGTCGCATTTCTTAACGGATCGAAATGAAATTTGGTACAAAAATCAATCGTCCCAAAATCTCGGTTAAGTTCGTTAATGGGCCAAATCGGTAAGGCGTTTGGGCGTGACATCAAATCAAAATGGAAAAAAATTCGTAACTTTTTTACTTCACCCTGTACAAAAAAATGTTAGGGGACTTTTTTGTTTGTCTTAAAGAGACCTACAATTTTTATCTGAAACATTTTTTTCTGAAATGTATACTTTTAATATATTTAATTAATATAAATCTACTGATGCGCCTGGCTTACCAAGGGCCATTTTTTTTATATTTTTCAATTTTATGAATCTAAATACAAATTAAAAATACTTTTTTATAATTTTGACAAGTAAAGTGACATTTTTCAAAACTGCTGTCAGTTTTGAAAGTCATTACTTTTCATAACTAGTTTTGAAAAGTAAAACTTTACGTAACTAGTTTTGAAAACTTCATTTCAAAACAAGTTACGAAAAATATAAAGCAAATATAAACAACTAAGAACTATTTTATACTAACTTTATTAAAGAAATATGTAAAAGCAGACATTTAAAAAAAAAATTAAATAAGTATACTTAATATTTAAATCAGAAACTTACCTTTTAATTATATCTGTATTAAATAGAATTGTCATTAGAAAGGTGTCAATGCAAAATAAACACGAGAACTAGATGTATTATTTTTAATTATGATTAGATAATTATGATTTTTTTTAATTATGGAATTTCGTCAAAATTATAAAAATTTTTGTACGGAACTCGTTATAAAACGCCATTTTGTTTAACTCGTGTTCATTTGCAGCACTCGCTACGCTCTTGCTGCAACATCACACACTTTAAACAAAATTGGACTTTTCATAACTCGTTACGTAAATAACTATTTACTATGTGGAACAAACTTAAAAAAAGTGTCTACTTAAAGTTAGAGTAAACGTAGTGTTTTTGATATTTGTGTTAGTTTTAAGGTAAGGTTATATGAGGTGTGTGTGGCTGAAAAGTTTTGAAAGCAAAAGTATAAGAATGTGTATTTTTTAATAAAATTTGAACACACTTATTCCAATGATCCTCCAGTAGTTTTATACCATCTCCGTAATGATTTTCCGGAAGCTCTGCAAAATATTGTTCGATGGCTGCAATAGCTTCTTCATTCGACGAAAAATGCTTTCCACAGAGGAATTGTTTTAAGATTCCGCTGAGGTAATAGTCAGAGGGAGCCTAATCTAGTGAATACAGTGGGTGTTCAAGCAATTCGTACTTTAATTTTCTTAATTTAGCCATTGTCCACAATCCGGTTTGAACACATGCATTGTCTTGATGAAAAATGATTTTTCTTCTGTAAACAGGGTATTTTTTACACGGATTTTTTTGTATCCAACTGGTCCACAAGGTTGCAATAATATTCACACCTATTTGTTTTACCTTTTTTAGGATAATCAATCAACAAAACTCCTTTGCATCCCAAATAATTGATGCCATAACCTTTTTTGTCAATCTTTCTGACTTCACCTGTTTTGGAGCTGAAGAACCAGCTTCAGTAAACTGTATACGTTCTTATTTCAAATTAGGAACATAATGGTAGATCCAATTCTCATTCATTGTTATATGACGCATAAAATCATTTTTATTATGTTTAAACCGCTAAGAAAGTCTTTATTGAATTATTAACGAATGCGGTACTAACTTTCCGAACAGCTTTTTTATATGTAATTTTTCGTGTAAAATAAAGTTATAAAAACGCATCATTTAGAACAAGTACACGTTATTATATATACAATATGTGGACTAAAAGAAATTATCCTAGAATCAAATCTAATTGAAAGGAAAGAAGTGTGATTGTACGAGAACAACTTTGTGGCGATTTTTAAAGAACAAGGAATTTAAATATAAGATAAACTTCTGTCTATTATTGAGAGCATAAAACTGGTTGTATGGAGAATCGAATATTTACAAACCATCACAAAATATAGAGAATGCGGCAGACCAATTTGTTATCTGGGTGAAACTTGGTATAACACGGTGAAGACAGGATGGGCTGATCAAAACTAGCGAATATGCAGTGTAAACCTTCCTTCTAACAAAGTAGAAAGAATTATCATTCTACATTGTGACAGTTCTGACAGTTGAGTTAAAGGAGCGCCCATTCTCACCGGTATTAACATAACATTCTTTTCGAGAAGTGGTTTTCTAAAACCTTACTTTAAAAACTCAAGAAAGTAGCGTTATTTTTATGGATAATGCGCCCTATCATTCAAGGTTGAAGGTAAAAGTACCTAGATGAAGTTCTACGAAAGCTAAGCTGAAATAATTTTTGATCAATACTTTGAAGAGTGCCAAACAAAAAAACAATTATTAGAAGTATTACGTACAAACACATTGTTTGGCAAAACAAGAAGGTCATGAAGTATTAAGGCTATTACTGCGTACTAAAGGCTATAGAGCTACTTTGGGGTCAGTTGAAAAGAAACATTGTCAGCAAAAACCAATCTCCAAAACTAAGTGCATCTGTGATAAAGTTGATATAAATTAAAGTCGCTGCAAGAGCTAAAACACTTAGTGTGCGGCCACAACGGAGCGCCGACCATCGCTCCGACCATAGCATCGCACCATAGCTCCGCTCACAAAAAAAATAAACACATAATATTAGATCTATGTGGTTACATCGGAGCAACGACCATCGCTCTGCGCATAGGTTGGAGCTAAGTTCTGATACTTGGTGCCAGGGTCAAAACTGAGCTTAGTATTTTTTTGACTCTCGATCAGGGTACTCTTTTAAAATACTTATAATCAAAAATTTCTTTTTTCATTCTCATGTAGTCAAAAAAAGATCCGGATCTTTTCTTAAATCCATATATAGATGAGAAAATTCTCCATACAACAAACATTTTTTGTTTGAAGGATGCACTTTCGTCTTTTGAGATCCTTTATGTAGATACCACGTTTTAGCACTTGAATTTAAAATAATATCTTCCTCGTCCAAAGAAGAGGATGTCAAAAAATCTATGTTTATAGACGATCGTTCACGCTTTAATTGGCGCAAAAGTGCGATGCTCCAAGCCTCGATGTGACCACGGGTGAGCGTGGGTCGGAGCGAGGGTCGGAGCGAAGGTCGTGGGTATTATGCTGGGCGTTCATAAATTGGACGCTAAGGTGAAAGTTAATCCGCAAAGAGTTCTGTTTACCTGTGAGGGACGCCATAAATTGGACGCTGCTAATCTCTACTACAAAATTTGACGCTACGCCCACCTGCTGGTAATGGGTCATTAGATTTGGAGTGAAAGTTGAAATAAATTACACATTGCTTCAAGTTTAGCTGTTTATTTACGTTTTCCAAAAGGCATTTATAGTAACTATGTTTAAAAGTATATTTGTTTATTCGTTTGAAAGTTTTACATAAAAGATAATATATTATACACGAACCTCATTATATTTACAATTATATTTCTAAGCATGAATACATATATTTACACATTTACATATTTACATTGGAGTATATATAAGATGCACATTTTACGAAATTTATCCTCGAAATTTCACCTAAGTTGTATCGGTTTATGTTAGCACGTAGTATTTCGGTACGCTTACGTACTGTAACATCTCGAATTCTCACTTCTTCTGTTAAACTTTGAAGTTTTATGTATGTTTCAGTTTGGAACTGTTTCAACACTTCAATAAACAGAAATATGTTGGGGTGTGGAAAATAAAAATGTGAGTTAAACTTAGAGTGAAAAGACTCGCACGCATTTGTCGTCCTTTCAATGCTGTCGCTGCACTCTGCCCACAGCTCTGGCGGAAAATTGGCGTCTTCTGATATATAGTTTTCCACTAAATAGTCAGCGTATTTCGAAAGTCTTTCATCTTGAGGTTGAATTTCCGCAAATTCAAATGCGAAGCAATCGCCTACATCCGTGGGGTTCAGAAAAGGCAAGCCAAAGGTATATTTAAGCCACCTGCCTATCTCACTTTCTTGGTTTTTAAAGTCTGGGGTTAGTCCATGATTTTGTATTTTGCGAAACCAAGCTTGTCCAAGATGAAAGCGACACCCAATCAATTCTGATTCTTGCCAGACTGTTCGCACAGCATTATGGATTGACTTTTCAAAATCTACCACAACTTTTTTAGGATTTAAATCCAAACCGACACTTTCGCACCTAGACTTTAACAGTAGAAAAACAGTTTCGTAAGTTGCCTGCCGTTTATCGGGAAGTAAACAGAATACTAGGGGAATGTAATGTCCATTTTCCAAAGTATGAATAGTAAATAATTGGAAAAAATATTGTGCACAATAACTAAATGTCCCATCCATGTAGATTTTTTCTTTGCTGCACAAATAGGAAATGTTTGATAAGCACGAAAACACAACAATATTTGCCGTTTGGTCACTAATGAATAAAAAATCTTCTTCTCTAATTGTTCTTATGTTCATTTTCTCCAACATACTCATAGACTCTTTGGCAGTCTTTGGTAAAGGTGGTTGAAGTTTCCGCCTGTTGTTATACAAATTATTCCGAATGTAGCACATATCACGAACGGACAGTGTAGTCAGTTGTTCACTATGTTTTTTTAAAACAGAATGTATTATTTTCGATGGCCTTTCTGCTGGATCCTCTGTAGCCTTTCGTTTCACACTATTACTTATAATTTGACGATTTAATTTTTTAGTGTTTTTAACGTGATTATGTTGTAAATCACAACGCGAAATTATATTTTCTGCCCCCACCGTGAAAATCTTCGCCTTACAAGAACGTATGGCACATCTCCAATAAGTTTCACCACTCTTCAACACTTTGTCTTTTGTAAATTTGGCGGACCCTACAATTAGCACTTCTTTTCCACGTTCACTAATAACTTTGAAAGTTTCCATAACTATAACAAGCAGGCACAACGAACAAAAAGAAAATAAAACAAAATGCAAATTTCATTACCTTAAATAGCAAAATTTAATATATTTAATTTATACTTTACCTGAATCGAAATTCCCGAAAAATTGTTATCAAATATAAGCTTAATCCTTAAAGGAGATAATCCTTCCGGCAGCGTCCAATTTAAGGGTGTCTCTTCGGAGCTACAGGTAGTTAGCGTCCAATTCGAGACCGCCCATTATGCTATGGTCTAGGGTCGATGGTCCCCGTTGTGTCCATACCCTTAGACGTATTTTCTAATGTAAATAAATTGATTATAAATGTAGGTGTAGTGATGACGATGAGATTGATACTTGAATGTAGTTATCCTCACGATTTATTCGTTTTTTAATTTTTACTATAATATTATGCTAATCAATAAGTCAATACAAGAATTGAACCCTTTTAAGTTGAAATTTTGAAAAATAATAGTCTTTTATTGGGAAAAACATCTTTGCTGTCATGCCGCGATTCAGTACCTACAGGTGTAATATAGATCCTATTACGGCTGTGATCTTTAAAGTCTCAGCTTAGGAACAGGAACGAATAATACCCTGTAAAATAATAATTTAAGCACCCACACCTGAAACTACCGAAACTGAACGATTTTTTACTCTGTGCCGATTGCGAAAGCACTAAATATATTATAAACTATACTTAACCGATTTAGAAAATTCAAATTTGAGAAGATAAAGTACTTTTTCATATCATATGCATTGAAACAGCTTGTTTTGATCCCTGTTTCGTCGGTTGAAACAAGACAATTTCAGACCAATGCAAGGTTCAGTGAGAAACTGAGAGTTTTTTCTGCCCTAGGGGAGAAACAACGTTATTCCTGGCCGGCACATTCATTTATTTATTATTTATGTCATTATTTCAAGTCTATCAGAATCGCATTTGTAACAAACAAAAGCGAATAAAATCATAATCGTCTGACAGCTGTCGTCAAATCGTTGTCAAGATATTACTACGCTGTTTGTCTGAAATAGTCTTACTTTAACTGGTTACAGAGATCAAAACTCGCTGTTTCAATGAATGTGATATGAAAAATATAGTGTGTGGAACGGGATGAAACAAAGACGATTTCTGACCGGGCGAAGACAGCCCTCGCTTCGCTCGGGCAGTCAACTCTCGCCCTAGTCCGAAATCGTCTTGTTTCACCCCTTGCCACACAATATACTATTTTGCTAATCATTTGTCACCACAACTATCACAATGAGTTTAGTAGCTTTTCATAGGAGATTTTAATAAAAACGCTTTTGTGACGTATCACATCACAACGCAGTTTTGCCTACGCATTTTTAAAACATTTATGTATTATTTTTTTTCAAGCTATTAAAAAAATACACTGTACAAAGCCATGTTTTATTACATTAAATTTATAAGTAATTGGATATATATAAAACCATAAACAGATGTAACTGATTTTTCAATAATCCAACCAACGTCCGTTATTCATTATTGACTTTTTAATTATTTTGAACAAATACAAGGCACTCCTCGAGGCACTCGCATTGCAGCTGTATCCATACGCTAGATGGAAATAAATAAAATTAAATAAACCTACTTTAGTTCCCTATTCGACATGTGTTGAATGATCTTCTATTTCAACAACCATCAACGTACATATTCATTACACAAGAGAGGAACTTTTATTTATATCCTTGAATTTTGATTTAGGTACAAAGTAACTTTATTTGTTTCTCTATCGTTTCATGATACTTTTATGTGTACACAAAGAATAAAAAATAAATACACATGCGGTTTAAAAACCTAAAAAAGTGAATAGGTAACATTATAATGTTTAGTATAATAGTATTATACGTTACAAGGTCGGTAGGTGACTTATTATTACAGTACGAGTTAGTTTACGGACGAGGCGACGTAGGAGCCGAGTCTGGAAATAAAAACGAGTACTGTAATAACACCTAACGACCATGTATCGTATTATAGTTTTTTCTACAGTATTTTCTTTTAATTTAAATTAGTGTCTTTTTAATTGTACTTTTATTAGTATTTATTTATGTTGCCACGTATTTTTAATGAAAATAAAACAAAATCAAATTTTGAAAAATTAATAAAAAGGTTAATCAATTTATTCCAATCTAAATCCAACTCCAGCTGAGATCGGTAGTGGTTTCTCTACTGGCAAATTGTGCCCAGCTCAGCCGTAGAGGGTAAGTACCAAAATAAAGTGTGTGCGCCACCGATTTGTACGGTTAAAATCGGAAACCCCTGATGTTCCAGGCACTACTTCACCCACTGGAGATAATTAAATAAATTTTGAATATTAAACAGTACTAATTGAATTGCACAATAAAAAAAAATAACGATACAGTAAGCTAAATAAAACAAAATATCAACTAGACCCTTCTTTAATAAAAATTAAGAATTTACACAACTGTCAAGCCTCGTGCTTGACAACGCTATCGATATTTATATAAAAAAAAATATGTGAGTAATATTAAAAAGAATATTATCTAATATGTGTGATCACACGCAATACAAAAACAAGAAAAATAGATTTTTAACTAAAAATTAAAGTCACGACTTAAGTCTAATATAGCTTATCTGTTAACAAAATACGATTCCTCGCTATCCTTGGCTTCTCCAATACTTAGGCCGGTACCAAAAATCAAGCCTGTTCCCAGAACCAAATAGGCTTGCACCAATCACAATTAACTTAAGCTCGTACTAAGTATCAGGTCAGCAATCGAAATTCAGCCTGTATCTAGAACTCAAGCCCGTAACTAGGACTTAAACCCGTAACTAGGATTTACACCTGTATCTAGGACCTTAAAATCGTAATTCGGAATTAATAATAGCTCAAACAAATTTTAATGACTCCTTGAATTAATTGCTTTAATAACGTTACACTACTTTACTGGCTTTAATACAATTTGAACACATTAATTTATATTTGCACAACAATGAAAGAATAAAAATGAATTTACATGAATTACACAAAATTTAGAAGCTGATAACTCTGATTTTTACAAATACTAATCAAAACTAATGATTTGAATGCGCTTAACAAACTTAAATTTGACTTACTAGTCATAACAAAATTATAACAATAAACTAAATTAAGATTTAACATAAAATCGATTAATAATAGCACAAAAGAACTAAAAGGAGTCTAGTTTCTCAAAAATAAACCTACATACAAGACACAAAGAAATACAAGTAAAACAAAGATATTACAACTAAAATTGCGACCATATGGCGTTATTAATCTTATAAAAATAAAATATCGTAACTCACCTATTAAGATAGGGTTTCTTTCATTAAGCTCGTGACACCCTAGCTGGTAGACGGGTAAAACAATCTCCTCGTTGCTAACTGCAATAATGGGGAATTGTGACCACAATTTGCTGTCTGAACGGTTTTAAATTACCAAATTTCCCTACTCTCTGCTCTATGGGCTACCTACACTCATAGGGAACGAAAGAACCATAAGAATCAAACAACTACATGAATAAATAACGTGTTACTCACCACGGAAGATTTCCTAAAATCCGCTAAAGCGCTTTCCCTACAAATCCAACAAAACCACTGGAAATCTCACTCCAATACTATTCGTTAGGAAAACAGGGCTTAATTTTGTAAATCCAAGATTAATTGACTCCGATGAACAGAGATTACAACTTAAACCCATAAAATCTTCTCACTGCCACGTTTTCAAGACAAAGGCTGGTAATAGAAAGAACGGATTCTTACATATCAACGTTCACGGAATTTGACACACGTCGAAATAAGAGGTGGCCTCTACTACTATAGGGACAATAACCGTAGGATCTTCAGCTACCAATTTACGAACAAACAGTGGTCGTTAGATACGACTAATCTTATTATTTATCAAGATATCATCGAAAATCTCAACATTACTTAATTTCCTCGTTTGTTTTAAAACTGATTACACAAGTAACTATTCCACGAAACCGCTGGCTGTAGGACCGCAATATCATCGTTATCGACAAAAAGAAAGAGAAAGTATTCCAGTCAGATGAAAGTGCAAGATGACAGTAATTAAAAAGAAATAAACAGCTACATGAAATTTACTTCCAAAACAATATTAGCAACATTAGGAATAATTTATGGCCAGAATATATTTATAAGTTGACGACTATCTATTACCGAACCAGATCAACCGGTTCCCGACCCAAGTAAATCTTTAATAATGGGAAATTTCAAGGTAGGAAGACGCTTATGTTTACAAATTAAATATTTATCACTTGCGAGAATTTAACCCGTAACAATGTATATTAGGGTTTCCTATTTAAATAAAGATAGGTATATCTATCTATGAAAGAGAGAGAGAGACAGACAGATAAACATGCGTGTGTCGTGTCGTGACAAATTTTGGTCTAAATTTTTTTCGGCTAGCCTCAGTCCACGAATCAGTCGTACCTAACGCGCGAAAAGGAACTCTGTTCCAATAAAAAAATTGTAAAAACTGTTAAAAATTTATTGTCGGAAAGTCTCGAAATTTCAGAAGAAGACGTGCATATCAGTCTCTCTGAGCACCAGGTGCTCCGCAAGTCGCTTGGTATTCGTGTTTAGCAACCCCAAAAGAGTTTTCGTAAAATTTTAAGCACTGTAAATGCAGTTAAGCATTTCCACCTATTTTTCTATTGTAGAATTATTTCCTGACGTCGCGTCATCCCGAACACAATGCAAAAAGTTGCAAGTCGATAAATGCTATATTTAAAATTCGATTTATTCCTGAGGTTTTTGTTCTAGTCGCAAACTAAAGAAATTAATAATAATAAATGTTATTACAGATATTCATGTCAAATTGTGAAGCACTAAATTAATTATTTAATTGGAACTTATTAGACCTTGTTATTATAAGATTGTGTTATAGTTCTGAGTAGTAGTAAAGATATATACAACAGCTAATGAATGCTAGTTTAATTGACATATGTAAATACAATATTACAACATTTCACATAATTCTGTATGCAAACATTAATTTCTATTTTCTACCATTCAATTCCTCCGACTAATACAAAAGATGAAAGGATATACGTATTAAACAAGTGTTTTTCGTAAGACATAACGAATTCATCGGTTACACAAAAGATTGTGTCTAAATTGTATTTGAATAGTTATGATTCAATAGTTAATTAGTTCGTTGTAAATCTTTGTATTAAAGATAAAGTAGATTAACTCGAATATAAATATGAATTTAGTTGTTGACTGTATACTACAATAATGTAGTAATGAGTTTGGCAATTTATTAAACAATTCACTACAAATTAATAAACGGAGCAATACTTTTGTAACAATTCATCTTGTTCAAATAACTGTTACTTGAATTACTAATAGACGTACTTAAGGCGGATCTGTAAAATACCGACTACATTTAAGCTAAGTGTCTACTTGAGACAAAATCTCGAGAGAAAATCTCGAGATATGTCTCAGGATGATGTCCATTTGAGATCAATTGTGTCTCGAGACAGGCATGGGAGACTCGCTGGTGACTTTTAGTCTCGAGACCAAAACAATTCCGTGTCGACTTGAGACTCGCTGGTGACATTTAGTCTCGAGATCAAGACAATTCCGTGTCGACTTGAGAGTCAACACACACTGTGCAGTGTCCAAGTGTCGAATTCTTCAAAATGAATTCACGTCAGGCACTAGCTTTTATAATCGCGTATAAGATTGTACAAAAACGAAAAAAAAAAATAAAAAAAAAAGAAGTGTTGGGTAAGAAATTGGGTGGATCGTCGAATGTACTTGGGAGCTGGTTCAGCTCTAGTAAATGAGTTGCTTAATTTTTTTAAAAACAATCACCACAAGATCACAATACTAGTCTCAGCTCTTCCGGCACATACAGAAGACTGGAGACTAGATCTTAAGTACAGGAATTTGCATGTCCACTTGTGACAAGCTCAGTCTCGGAGACTTGTCACAACTTGTCTCTGAGACTTCTCTCAGACCCGTATACATTTGTGAGTGCAGTCTCGAAACTGATCTCGAGACTATTTTGTCTCAAGTGGACACGTACCATTAGATATGTCAGGTGCCATTCTTATTTTTGCAGAAAAAGTTGTGTAATAACTTTAATAATAATTGACTTTTTCTCCTTCACAAATAAGTCGGGAACATTAATAAAAAACACAAAAAATTTAAAAATTACGTTTATTTCATGCTTATAACTTGAAACCAAGCGAAGTGGTTGGAACTTAAAAAAGGCAGATTGGGAAACTCTCTGAGACTACTTTGCAACTTTTCCTTGGTACCCCGTCTGCTTTATTAACGAAGATCCATCATTCAGTGGGCCATGGAAGCTTACATTCCTTACTTTACCAAAAGCTTGAAAGCCAAACAGAAGCCACGGTTTATTAAAGATAAACAATGTTTTTACAAAATTCATCAGAAGAAACAAACCAAGATGATATAAACGCTAGATCCAGATACAACACCACTATTTCCAATTCCAAAACTCTCTTTGAAGCTCAAATGAAAGAGAAGGTAATGTCAAACCTTAACGGAATCCGGTCCTTTTGGACTCTCGCCAAACATATCATTATCAATTTTACAAACAGTTCGCTCCCTCCACTCACAGCAGATGACGGCTCAATAGTTTCGTCCTCTACAGGAAAGGCAGAACTCTTTGCCAAAATTTTCTCTTCGAACTTGACACTAAACCTACCTTCTATTCCACGGGCTCCCCACACAATCAAAAATATCACATTTAGCGATAAAGCGTGCGCAGAAAGTCCTTGCTACTCTAAATATCAACAAAGCAAGCGGCCTTGATGAAATATCTGCTTTACTCTTAAAGGCTGGTGCTCCTAAACTAGTGTCAGTTTTCACTAAGCTATTTCATCTATCATATGATACTGGTATTATTCCAGAATCCTGGAAAACTGCTCGAGTACAACCAGTCCCCAAGAAAGGCTTTAAACCTTGCCTTCTAACTACAAATCCATAGCTCTTCTATCTGTTATTAGCAAAACTATGGAGAAATACGTCAATCACGAGATCTTGAGCTACCTTGAGACACACAACCTTTTAAGTGGCCAGGCAGTATCATTTTCGCCAACAAAGGTCAACTGCCGATCTCCTAGTATATGTAACTCATATCTGGAGTGATGCCATCCACCGCTATGCGGAGACGCAAATGGTATTTGATCAAATGTGGCATGCAGCTCTCTTGAACAAACGGCCTTTATACGGACTCTTGCCATACCTTTGCAGATGGATATCCAACTTTCTCTTTAACAGACACATTTAAGTTGCCGTAGGTGGACATTCCTCCAACCTCTACAGATCGTCTATACCTATACGAGGACATCCCTAAATAAAAAAAATTAGGTTAAAATTTGCATAATTAAATTTTCTATAAGAGTGATCTAAACCTCTATATTTTCTGTTATAAAAGTAATGTGATGAATGTTTGCTACATAAGTGTTTTTTTGACCTTCTCGACTGATCTGAACTGTACTTTCTATGGATATGTAATTGACGAAAGCTAATTTAAGATAATAAGGAATGTGTATTTGGATTTTTTGTTCCTTATTGATCTTTGGAGTTTGGACCTTCTCGACTGATCTTAACTAACCCTTCTATTAACGTTTCTCACAAAACTCACGACATGTGCATTTGACGAAATCCAATTTAACAAGAAAAATTCCAATTTCAACATGGAGTATGTAACCTCTCAGACTTTAAATGACCTGCGTAATAGTATAAATGGAGTATGTAATAAATAGTGCTTAAGATAGGAAATACTTTGATAAAAGAAACTTGTTGATCACATGGATGATTTTCGGTAGTAAAAGTGATCTATACATTTTCTTTTATAAAGGTGAGCTTTGAATTTTTTGTTTCATAAGCGATCTTTGGTCCTTCTCGATTGATCTTAACTATCCTTTGTATTTAGAAGATTTTTTACAATACTCACGAGATGTGGATTTGACGAAATCCATTTTGAGAACGAAAGATTACGATTTTAAGTTGGAGGATGCTCCGACTTTAAAAGACCTGCCTGTAACTGAAGTACGGAAAAATTTAAAATTTAAGAAAGGAAATACTTTAATAAAAGAAAGTTGTTGATTACTAAGGATGATTTTAAGTAGTAAAAGTGATCTATAAATTTTCTGTTATGACAGTGATCTTTGAATTTTTTGTTCCATAAGTGATCTTTGGACCTTCTCGACTGAACTTGACTAGCATTTGTATTAGGAAGGTTTTTTACAAAACTTACGAGATGTGGATTTGACAAAAGCCAATTTAAGAAAGAAAGATTTCGATTTTAAAATGGAGGATGTAACCTCTTCGACTTTAATAACAGACCTGCCTAATAGTATAACTGAAGTATAGAAAAATTTAAATCTTAAGATAGGAGATGCTTTTTCTTTGTACTATGCCGAAAGTATGTCGTTCCAGCTTCAATATTATGGCAGAAAGCCTAACTTTTATGCCGCGAGAATGTCGCGCAGACAGCGGGCCGAAAGAAATTATTCCTGACACTGTCACTGCAAATGTCGGGGTAGGCATCAATATCTTTTAACACAGAAGGCATTTTCCTTCGTATATACTTTCGGCATAGTACAAAGAAAAATAGTATACACTACATGGGCAAAAAGTTTGAGAGCCCTGCACTGCGCGCCATGATGTCCACGGCTTCGTATCGGGCATCATGTCGCGCAGTGCAGGAATTTTAAACTTTTTGCCTTTGTAGTGTAAAAGAAACTTGTTAATTCCGATGGATTTACAAAATCTATTCCTAACAAATCGATTATTGAAAAAATTGAACAAATTAAAGTACGAATGGCTAGAACACTCTAAGTATTCACCAGATTTGGCTACCTCTGACTATAACCTATTCAGAAACTTGAAACAATTCCGTCGTGAAAAGCATTATTCATCGAATGAAGAAGCTATTGCAGCCGTTGGACAATATTTTGCAGAGCTTCCGAAAAGGTGGTATAAAATTACTGGAGGATTATTGGAATAAAGTGCTCCAACGTCTGTAAAGCTAGAATGGTCAAATAAAAAATCTTTTGCTGTACCGGCAGCACTAATTGAGCACTAAATAGTGACGTCTTTTAATTCCATTAGTTTCAGTTTTAGCGCGGTCACGAATGGTACACTGCTAGCTTAATGAAATATCTGTTATCAGCACTAAATTAGCACTAAATGAGCACTAAATTCTAAGATATAATACGAGTGATTCTACCGACTTGACCTTCTAGCTTTACAGACGTAGTGCTCCAGCTGACAAAGATTATATTGAATAAAAAAAATAATTAAAAAATGAACATTCTTTCATTTTTGCTTTCAAAACTTTTCAACCAACCGATATTAATTAGATGTTATGTAAACTTTTTGGATTCGGTTATACGATTACATTTAAAAAAACATTCCAACTGCAAACATTTAATCATGTTTATAATTAAATTATAAAAGTTGCATATTCAGACAGTATTGCCGGCAAATATAAACAACATAAAATAGATTATAAAAATATTCGGTTATCGTTTCTAAATAACAGACTGGTTATTGACTAATTAATTTTTTTTATACAAAGATAAACATAGATTGTCTTGTATATAATTATGTATATGCATATTTCAGTGGAATCTCTTATGCAAATTTATTTTTAAATTTAATTCATTAGATACGTGATCTGTTTTATTTTCCTTATATATGTGTATATGTGTCTGTTTTGTGTAATTATAATTTTGAGGCTTAAAAAAATAGAAAATCATAATAATTTGTTCTTTATTTTTGTTTACAGATACCTGCTTTTGTGTCAGTGGCGCCGCGCTGGTTTAAGGTAATGAAATTTCGATTTATGAATCAAATTTATGATACAATAAAAAATGTATGCATTCAAGAACTTTAAACTGTTATTTAAACCCGACGTACTTCGAAACGCCTATATCAATCTATATTTTTTTATTTTAACGATTTTTGAAGTTTTACTTCTATTCATGGACCCGGCGTTAAAAATTTGTATGTGATTAAATCGCTAAAATCATTACATTACGTTATACAGGGTGTTTCCAAATTGATGCGAAATATTTCACAGGGTGATTTTTCAGCAAAAATTAAGGGGGGTCTTTCATATAAATTTTTGTTCAAAATCGCTCTCCCTCCAATTTACAGCCCCTTAAAGTTGGGGGAAAACAATTGTTTTTATTTAATATCTCCACTATGGAAGAATTTAGAAGAATGAAATTTGGCAGATAATTGATGCTAATAAAATGGAATTTTTTGACAATTTTTGTAACCCTGGAATGTTTATACAAGGGGGTGAAAAAATCAACCCTTATGATATTTTGCCTCTAAACTTTTTAATTCGTCTACATTTTCCTACTTAAAAAATTGATTTAAGAAGACAGACTTAAACTGCAACTTTTTTATGTCTCGACTTTTTCTCCTAAAATTGTTAGTTTGATCACAAAAAAATAAAATAGGTTACAATTCGATATTACTTATTCCTTTATCACATAAATCCAGAAGCGTTATTGTTTGTTAAAAACAGAGTAAGCACGTGTCAAATAATGTCATAATGGGCAGATAATTATTGCTAATGAAATGGAATTTTTTGACAATTTTTGTAACCCTGCAATATTTATACAAGGGGGTGAAAAAATCAACCCTTATGATATTTTGCCTCAGAACTTTTTAATTCGTCTACATTTTTCTACTTAAAAAATTGATTTAAGAAGGCGGACTTAAACTGCAACTTTTTTACGTCTTGACTATTTCTCAGTAAGTTGTTTCGTTGACCATTAAAAAAATAAAATATTACTCATTCCTTTTGCACATACATCCAGAGGGGTTATCGTTTGTTAAAAAAAAATAAAGTATGCCAGTATTGAATGATATCATAATGACAAACAGTTAATGATTATTTAATTGGACCATATTTTCTACCAATAAGATTAAATGGAAACGACTACGGCCATTTCCTCGAAGAAGTGTTGCCCACTCTTCTTGAAGATGTTCCTATACAAATTAGGCAAGAATTATGGTAATGAGTACCTAATATTTAATTTTTTTATGGTCAAAGAAACAACTTACTGAGAAATAGTCAAGACGTAAAAAAGTTGCAGTTTAAGTCCGCCTTCTTAAATCAATTTTTTAACTAGAAAAATCTGAGGCAAAATATTATAAGGGATGATTTTTTCACCCCCTCGTATAAACATTGCGGTGCTACAAAAACCGTCAAACAATGTCATTTTATTAGCAATAATTATCTGCCAATTGTGACATTATTTGACACCTGCTTACTCTATTTTTAACAAACAATTTATGTGAAAAAGGTATAAGTAATATCGAATTGTAACTTATTTTATTT
This sequence comes from Altica lythri, assembly GCA_964028335.1. NCBI lineage: Eukaryota > Metazoa > Arthropoda > Insecta > Coleoptera > Chrysomelidae > Altica > Altica lythri. The sequence goes on along the minus strand of CAXIIO010001522.1, from coordinate 108,444 downwards.
TTTTGTGATCAAACTAACAATTTTACGAGGAATAGTTAAGACATAAAAAAGTTGCAGTTTAAGTCCGTCTTTTTAAATCAATTTTTTCAGTAGGAAAATGTAGACGAATAAAAAAGTTCTGAGGCAAAATATCATAAGGGTTGATTTTTTTACCCCCTTGTATAAACATTGCAGGGTTACAAAAATTGTCAAAAAATGCCACTTTATTAGCATCAATTATCTGCTACATTTCATTCTTCTAAATTCTTCCATATTGGAGATATTAAATAAAAACAATTTTTTTCCCTCAACTTTAAGGGGCTGTAACTTGGAGGGAGAGCGATTTTGAACAAAAATTTATATCAAAGACCCCCCTTAATTTTTGCTGAAAAATCATCCTGTAAAATATTTCGCATCAATTTAGAAACACCCTGTATATGTAATGGCGTGAGTAAGAGATATACAGAAACACATATAGGCATATTAGTCGGTAAAAACAAAGATGAAATATTTACCATATATTTTTTTATTAACTTCACCTGTATGTATGTATGTATGATTGTTTGTAACTCTCCACTCCGTTATATAATTATATCTCGAAAATTATGACATCTGTCATATTGACAGTTTTCGAAATAAACACTATTTTGTGAATATCTCGAAAAGTTATCGTTTTTTTGAAAAAACACAAGAATACTTTTTCGTTTGGAATTAAATTTTACATCAACTGTCAAATTATGACAGCTGTCACATTGACAGTTTTCGAAATAAACACTATTTTGTGAATATCTCGAAAAGTTATCCTTTTTAACACGCTTTTTATTATTATTAATTAACTTCACCTGTATGTATGTATGTATGTATGTATGTATGTTTGTTTGTTTGTTTGTAACTCTCCACTCCGCGGCTGCTGCCTCGGGTGAGTCCCATATCGTTATTTTTAGTCACTACCTCCCCGTGCCGGGAGTGGGTAATAAACAATACGTTTAATTATAAACGATATGAATAAAATTGTCTTAGAATTAATCTAACAATTCTTTAGATTTCACAATAGTAATTTTTTTTCCAAGTTCTGAAAACAATACGTTTAATTATAAACAATATGAATACAATAAATATAATTTGAGAAATCAAAAAAACACGCTTTCAAAGCATTTCCAACTAAATAAACGAATAATGATTGAGTAAGGGTCTTGCAATCGTCACAGCAAATTAACGAATCTATTGAAATAAAATAAATTGGACTAAAAAGTAAAAAATAAATATAGTTTAAAAAAACTAAAAAACACGCTTTTATAAAGCATGTTTCTGAAAAACATCGAACTAAAAAGTTAAAAATAATTTTCAAAATAAAATTAAAACAAAAATAAATGAAAAGCACTAGTATTATTGTGAAAAAAGCGTGGGCGCTTCATACCATATTTTTCAAATGTCAAGCGCCCACGCTTTTTTCACAATAATACTAGTATTTTTCATTTATTTTTGTTTTAATTTTATTTTGAAAATTATTTTTAACTTTTTAGTTCGATGTTTTTCAGAAACATGCTTTATAAAAGCGTGTTTTTTAGTTTTTTTCAACTATATTTATTAGTCATAACTATAAGTCCTTTAAATACTGTTTAAAGCTTCATTGAAAAGAGATGGATATACAAAAAAACAGTCTGAGCTAATGTTTTAGTATCATAGTGACGTATCACATTGTGTTTGGCAGATTATTTTATTATTGTGTCACGTAAGTATAGAAATTTATATTAATAATAATATTTTGTAATGAGTATTGTACCGTCATATGGTTGCAGTATAGGTTATATTATATCCTATACTATGCTTTTGAAGTTGTTTCTACATAAACAGAGTTTAAAAAAATGTATTTCAGTTAACTTTCTGGGAAATTATAATGTATTTTATAAATATTCTTTCATAATTTCCACAAAATTATTATAAACATTCTTTCATTCATCACATTATATATCCGTATAGGATACTTCTTCGGGAATTTTCGAGTTCACTTGGCATGAATAAGTAGTGCAAGGAGTCAACAAGTACGCTACCTACGTAACTTCTTGAAATTTTGCAATTTAAGGCTCCCTCACCTTGTTGCCAACCTATACGCTAGTCAAAATATTTGATACTGCAAATGTTGGCAGCACTGATTAACCTTATACTTTATACAGTTTTAGTTGATATTATGTATACACGATATATATTTTCGTAATAAATATTTTTATATTTTAATCGATAAGCAATATTTTGTATTGGAAAGACGAAAAGTTTTATTATACGAACTGTTTTTTACTGTACATTGCATTTTAACCTATAAACTGGATAGAAAACTTCGGATTTATAGTTTAGTTGGTCCATGCTTCAAGCATATAATGATTTTTGCTAAATCATTCCCATATAAATTTCTAAACCCAGGCGCGTGCATAAAAGTATAACTTCTTCCGGCCGTCCCACTGTCTGCCACACCAATTTTTTTTTCCGATAACTAACTTTTTTTTATGATTGTTACCAATTATTTATGATTTTTTAAGACCTTATTTAGGATTTGTTTAAATTATTTACATTTTCATTAATTATTTCGATTTTTAAAGATTTTAAAATTTTAAATGTTTTTATTACATTTTATTAACATTTTTATTTTATTTTTTTTAATATTTTTTCTAATTATTGATAATATCTGTTTAATTTATTAAAACTTTTTAATTATTGAGTATTAGTTTTTTATTTTTACGATTATATTAAATTTTTTTAGCAATTTATGAAATGATTTTTATTTATTTTTTTTTTAAATACATACGATTATTCTATTTTTCAATTTTTCCGATATTTTTTTATTTTTTTCAATATTTTCAAAATTTTTATATTTGTTTTTAATTATGTAAGTTGTTTTTTTTATAATACTTTTTTTACTGTAATTTAAAAATATTTACGGTTCTTTTATAAATTAATTCGATTTTTAACGACTTATTTTAACACTTTGATTGATCTTTTATGTTTTTTTTTTATTTATTAATGATTATTTTAATGGTTAACGATTTTTACTAGTTGTTAATATTGTTTTTTAAGTTTTGTTACTTTTTTTTTAAACTTTTACGATTAAACAATTTTTACCAATTTTTTTTTCAAAATTATAGATCTTATAGGTCTCCCAACGAAAGTTTGTGACAGCCACGTGTTAGTCGGCGCAGGTAGGCGGAGTCTTTCTATCAGTGGCGGACGGAAATAAAAATATATTATACATCTTAAATTAATTTTTAATGTATGATGCCAACATAATTAAGAAGAATTTATTTTATATAAATTTGTTACTGCCCACTTTAAACTAAAAAATACATTTATTTAAAAAACAACTCAGAAACTCTCTCAGCATATTCGTAGCTAAATACAGTTTACAAAACCATTCTAGCTACCACACTGACAAGCTTTCAGAACGGTCGTTGTTATCGTAACGCTCGTAAAAAAACCACTGCGCATTGAACGAGAGGCCACGTGGCTGTCCCAAACTTTCGTTGGGCGATCTATACCCTTTATTTCTTTTTTAATTCTAATTTTTACTTATTTTTACGATTATTTTCAGTTTTTTAATTGTTTTTCTAATTTTTAACTATTTTTTTTTAATTGTATGCAATTATTCTATTTTTAAACGATTTTTTAGGATTTTTACTATACGTTTTTAACTTTTAATATTTTCTAAATTTTTACGATTTTTTAAAATCATGTTTTTTTATATTTTCAATTTTTTCCAATTTTATTTTAGGACATTCTCTAATCTTCTTATCTTATCTTACTTATAATAAATCTGTAGAGAGGTCAATTCTGTACATGAAATATATTTCCAAAATAACTATCAAGGGGTGATTAGGTGCCACGTATTTTAATGAATTTAAAACAAAATCGAATTTTGAAAAACAAATAAATCAACTAAATAAATTCAACTTCAGCTGAGTTCGGTGGTGGTTTCTCTACTGGCAAATTATGCCCAGCTCAGCCGTAGAGGGTAAGTGCCAAAATAAAGTAAGTGCGCCACCGATTTGGTACGGTTAAAATCGGAATCCCCTGATGTCCCAGGCACCACTTCACCCACTGGAGATAATTAAATAAATTCAAAATTTTACCCAGAACTATTTGAATCGTACAATAAAAAAAAATAACGATAAAGTGAACTAAATAAAACAAATTATCAACTAGACCCTTCTTTAATAAAAGTTAAATTTAAGAATTTACACAACTGCCAAGCCTCGTGCTTGACAACTCTATTGATATTTATATATACTTATAAAGAAAAACAAAATGAATATATGAATAATATTAAAGTTAAATTTACCAATCTGTGTGATCACACTCAATACAAAAAAAATATAAGAAAAATTACTCTTAACTAACGACTTAAATCTAGTTAGCTTATCTGTTAAACTAATAAGTTCCTGCAGTCCTTTGCTTGTCTAATACTTGGGTCGGTTCCAAAATCAAGCCTTCTCCAAAACCAAAAGGCTTGCACCAATCACAATAACGTATGCTCGAACCAAGTATCAGGCCTGCTCTCAAAAGAAGCCTGTCTCTAGGACTATAGCCGGTAACAAGAACTTATGCCTGTATCTAGGACCCTATCAAGATAGGGTTATTCTACTTCGTTAAACTCGTGATACCCTAGCTGGTAGTTGGGAAAAACAATTTCCTCGTCGCTAACTGCAATGATGGGGCAAATTCCGACCACGATTGCTGTCTAAGTGGTTTTAAAATACCAGTATTCCCTACTGTCAACAGAAAATTTTACTAAATATCCGGACACAATGCCGTATTTTCCACCGAATTTACCAAAACTCAGAAAAATCTCTTCCTCAATATTCGATGGAAACCAATGAAGCTTAATTACGTAAATCCAACCTGAGTTGACCCCGATGTACAGGGATGCAAATTAAACTCTCAAAAATTTTCTCGTTAACACGTGTTCACTTCGAAAACTCTAGGTGAAAAGACAGAATCTCTCCAGATATCATCCTTCACTCGATTTGACACACTTCAGAAAGAAATATATGGCCTCTACTATTATAGGGACAATAACCATAGCTTATTCAGCCAACAACTTACGAACAAACAGGGGTCATTTGATAGGTTTAATCTTATTATTTAAATAGCTAACAACAAATATCCCAACATTACTTAATTTCCCTATTTATTTTCGATTTTAATAATAAAGTTATACATATGACCGAACGCTGACTGCAAAACCACAATATCCAAGTTATCGACGAGAGGGTAGATCAGATGAACTACTGTCAGTGATTTCAAACAAACACAATAATAATAAATTATTTACAAAACCCATATTAGCAACAACTAAAAAATAATTTATGGTCGAAAATAATAAACAACAGTTGGCGATTAACTATTAACGAACCAAATCATCCGGTTCTCGACCCAGTAAACCTTTAATAATAGGAATTTTCAAGGTAAGAATATACTATGTTTATAGATTAAAATATCTCAGTGTTAGCGAGAAATTAGCCCGTGACAACATCCCCTCCCCTAAGAAAGGAGAAAATCTACCGAAGATTTTCGACGATAACTCAATAAGTATGAAATAGCCAACAATTACAATGAAAGAGACAACAAGCCCACAATAGCTACGAACAACTTGCTGCAATATCCAAATATATAAAACGCCATATTCGCATAACCATTTCGTAAAGAATACGAACCAACAACACAACACAACCAAAAGAAAGAAAAGCAACAAACAAACTAACAAAAGAAAAACACAGAAAGGTATCAACGATGGAGTTGATGAATTGGCTGGATTCAAGTAACGTAGCAAAAGGTAAGGAAGGTAACGAACACATGTTTTCCACTAAGTCGACCAAAATTCCTCGACAAATCCCAAAAGGTGGTAGGAGAGACAAGGTAAGATGTTCGTAGGATTCTCTTCAGAGAATCTCCCTCGACTACCACTAAGGCTTTTTCCACCAGACACCCAAAACCAATGGTCCAGTCGGGAAAACAAAAAGGTTTGGCCTCCAAAATCCACAAAACGTGAAACAGCACCACGGCCACATAAAATAGAGACCCAAACCATGAGGGTAATTAAAGTCGACGAAGCAAGCAACAACAAAGGTAAGATAAAGGTAAGGGAAGTCAAGGCAAAGATAAGGAAATTACTTAATTAAGGTTGGTGGACTTCTACCTCCCCGCCTGGAATATCCTCGGGTGGTGAAATTCTTAGGCCTCCAGCCACAAGGCACAAAAGAGTCAACGATGGTTATGTTGAACAAAGGTCTGAATCCAAGCAACGAAAGATACCATAAGTGAACAATACCTAAGTTCCTACCAAATAGACTCTGAAAATTTCCTCTATAAATCCCAACAAATGGTTTTTCCACCGGACACTCAACAACCAATGGCCCGGTCGGAAAATAAAAGGTTTGGCCTCGAAATCCACACAAAACGTGAAAAATAGCACCACGGCCAAAAAAAAATGGCCCAAACCATGAGGGTAATTCAAAGCCAACGGAGCAGGAAACGATAGAAAATAATATAGATAAGGTAACGATAAGTTTACTAAGGTAGAACGAAATTTGGATCCAGAAAGTGGTTAGGTTGGGGGACTTTTACCCACCCCGCCTGGAGTATCCTCGGGTGGTGAAATTCTTACGCCTCCAGCCACAAGGCGTACAAAAAAAACAAACATAACATCAAAAAGATACAACAATAAAAGAGTAAAAGAACGTACAACAAAATTCAAAGACAAACAGGTTCTGAACTCGCAACGTGTGAGTTATGTCCCAGCAAAGATAACTATATAAAATATCACAGTTGAGATACGGTAAATTACGATAAGCTAAAAGATACGATAAATCACAACAAACAAAATCCATCATAAAACTCACACAACGTAACGAATTCAACAATAAACGTATGAAAAGACTACTACAAAGCTTTTCAACAAATAGAGAGCAAACTTTCGGTTCAGCACAAATTAGCAACGATATATACTTAGTAAATAAAAACCAACTTACTAAAAGTATTAAAATCCATACTCAATATAAATTATTACCGCGATTGCTGTGATCAAGAGTTAATATCGCCAGATTACAAATATTAAAATACAGTTACTACCTAGCTCACTTTATATATAGCATTTACAAAAAAAAAATACTACTACCGGGATTTTAAATTCATCCAAAACAAAATTACGCCCCAAATTACAAAATTGGCACAATTACAAAAATTAGCCCGTGACATAGGGATCAATACTGATTCCAAAAATGCAATCAGTAAAATTTTTGTCTGTCTGTCTGTCTGTCTGTATAACCGCTATAGAAACAAAAACTACTCGGCGGATTTTAACGAAACTTGGTACAATTATTTTTCATATTCCTGAGCTGGTTATAGTATACTTTTCATCACGCTACAATTAATAGGAGCAGAACAGTGAAGGGAAATGTTGGGAAAACGGGAGAAATTACTCAATTTTTTGAGTTTTCGTCGCGTGTGTAACCTTAATGATTAAAGCTACATCAAAATCATCTAATTTTTATAATTTGGAGGTCAACTGTGAACGAATTTTACAAAATTTCACCCACAAGGGGAGTTGCGGGGGGGTGAAAAAAAATTTAAAATCTATAAGTCCTACAGGTTTAAAACTTTGTAAAATAGTTATTTTTATAATTTGGAGGTCAACTGTCAATGGATTTTACAAAATTTCACCAACAGGGGGGTTGCGGGGGTGTGAAAAATAAAACAAAAATAAAAAATAAAATCTATGAGTCCTACAGGTTTGAAACTTTGCAAAATAGTTATTTTTATAATTTTGAGGTCAATTGTGAACGGATTTTACGAAATTCCACCCACAAGGGAGGATGCGAGGACGTGAAAAATAATCTATACATATAATAAATCTGTGGAAATGTAAATTCTTTACATTAAAGATATTTAAAAAATTATTAGCGGGGGGGTGTTACTAAGAACATCGATATAGAACCCAAAAATGTGGATAGATCGCGGGTACAGCTAGTATTGTATAATTTTTTAAGACTTTTCAATATTTTTAATTTTTTCCATCTAAAACGATTTTGGTAAATTGAAATTGAATTTTTAATAATTGTTTACAAATTTTTCTGCAATTTTAACCATTTCCTCCAATATTTTACAATATTTTAAAACTGCATACCAATTCTTGATAGTTTTTAAAAAAAGTTGATCATATTTTAATATTTTCGATAAAATTTTTGGAATTTTTTTAAAAATTCAGAATGTTCCTGAATTCATGCAAAACTTCCATACATTCAGAAAATCAGAACCGCAAATTCGTATCCTTTTCCGTTTTCAAAATGTTTAAAAAAGTCGTCGACTAGTTTTTTTGAAGTGATAACTTCTTATGGGAGGGTAAACTGATTTTTAGCGTAAAGCGTTGAAAAAAGCGTTTATCACTTATTTATTCAAATAATTCGTTCATCTATGATTTAATGTCTTTTAATTATAATTTAAATTCATTCTTAAAATGTTCGGTCATCCTCGGGAGTTCTCGTAACAGGGTTTTAAGTGTGTAGTGTGTATTAAATAGCAATTAGGCCGTTCCACGTAAAGGGTGGCTGTATTGCGAATTACTACGCGACTGATTAGAAATTTCGAACTGTCATAGTAAAAAATTTTTGTGTTGTAATTGGTGAAAGTTATAGTGATAAAAAAAACGGTTAAAGGAGTTTATTTGTGGTAAACATTAAATAAAGTTGTGTTGTAGTGTCTAATTAACGGAAATTACGGTAAGAATTGTGTTATTCAGTAAAAAATTGATCAAAAACTTAGATTACAAAATGATAATTGTGATAAGCCCTCCAAAATTTCTAGTGCTTAATATCAGCGTCAATACATGTGAAGAAAAAACTGGAAGAATGAGTGAAATCCGATTCTGCTGAAATAATCAGGCCGTTCCACGTAAAGGGTGGCTGTATTGCGAATTACTACGCGACTGTATCGTAAAAAAATTTCAATACATATTAAATAATTCAACTTGGATTAGTTGAAGTTATCACTTCTGTCGCGCGTCCTGAGACGCACACATTTTTTTTTTAAATAAATAAAAACAAATCGTCAAAAATTTTAAAATATACATTTATATTTCAAATTTAAAAAACAAAAGTTTAACTAGGAAAAAAAATGAGTTTGTTCAGGTTTATTTTTATAAAAGTTTTGAGATTTATTAAGTTATCAATTTTTACCAAAAATAATAAGAAACAAATCTTAAAAAAATCGTCAACATTTTTAAAAAGTACTTTGTATTTCGAATTTAATAAACAAAAGTTAACTAGGAAAAAATGAAAAAAATGTGTTTGTTTAGTAATCTTAAATTTGAACACCCTGTATATGACGATAACTATATAATCTTGTTTACGGTATATATGGTTTAGTTTAGAAAGTTAATTATTAATATCATTTTACAGATTTTAAAGATAAAACTATCTTGTTCACACAAAAAACCATATGGATAAGCATTAAATATTGTATTTATACATTTAAGTGTGGAAATACGTAGGTATGTAGACAGAGAAATCATATCATACCTACATATTATAAAATTTGCGATTTCTCTTGATAATAATAAATGTACATCAAAGTATATGTTTTACAGTTATAAAGAAATAAAATTTAATATAGTCCATTTCACCGATTTTGGCCGATGACAGAAATCATACTCGAAGTAAATTTAGAGTTACATCTCTCTCAGATACAGGCAAGTTAGAAATTTAAATGAGGATGTTTGTTTTTTAATACAACACTTACGTAACTGCATCTTGTTTCACCGGTAGATAAAAAGTATTCAATACGGATGTCTTGACTTAATTCACATTCCTAGTAACCGTCATGTACGGCTCGTTGTTGAAGGATTGAATTTAATAATTATTAATGTCATATTTTTGTAGATGTCAAACCACACTGATAGTTTCAGAAACTTACTACCTAATTTAGAAAAAAAAAACGACGGGTTGCACTCCGGGAGTGCCAGCAGAAGTGAAAACTTGATTATTAACGTTGTGCATGTTTGATATTTTGGAATGGTTAGGGAATAATTTTGCACGAATTGCTTTATCAGTATAAAATTACTATCATTTATGTGGTAGAATACAATATTCATTTATTAAATTTTCATCTAGTATATTTATAAAGTACTCACTCATTTTCTTTCGCTATTTCTTCGTCACTTTTATCATTAATTTGGTTAATTTCCATATTTTAAACACTTAAAGAACACTAAACACAGACGTTTGAATTTTGAATTATTAGCTGTCACCTGTCACTATTTATAGGTGCCAGTGGCATAGGGATATTCACACATCGATATATCGAATTTATTCGATGTTTTCCATACGATATGTCGGATTAATTCGATGTTTTGAGTTTTGACAAATATTTATTGTATCCGATATATCGATATTTTTATTCATAGTAACATCGAATATTCGCTTTTTTGTCGAATCTATTTAAAACCTATATAATTTTTTCACAACTTGATAATTTCATAATTTTATTTATAAATAAGTTTAAGTATTAAGACTAAGGCACTATAAACATAGGTATTATCGAAAGCCATGTTTTAACCAATGTCAACTACAAAACCAGAGGTAATAATAGAACAGATGTGTTGATGCATAATATAAAGTTGGCAACAAGTTCCGACATCAGTGCATCATGTTTAAAACTATTCACTATACTTCTACACACTTTTTATGCTTAAAGTACCTTAAACAATTATATTAAAATAACACTACTAGTACTTACTAAGGCACTATACGGTTATAACTACTTTTCCGCTTTTCGCGCTACCAGCTGGTTTAGTTCCTATTTTAACCACTACAAAATATGATTGCACGTCTCTTTAATTTGTTTATTTGTCATCTTACGTTTTTTCGATCAGGGTCACGTGTCCTGACGCGAATTTAAGATTTTTTACCCATTACAGAAAAATTGCTCAACGCGGCTAAAGAAGTTTTCACTTCAAAAACTCTCCGCCATTGGTAACTTGGATGACAGTTTAATCTTATTTCAGTGGTTTCTAATGTCAAATCGGCCAAAAACGATGAAATGGACTATATAAACCTAATAAAATACATGTGAAGTACTCCGAGTATTACCGATGTTGGAGAGTATAGCTTTTTTAAGATACACTATAAAAAGCTGGAAAAGAACGTTTCATATGTCGTCTTAACTTACTACTGTAACAATTTAAATATTTTATATAAGTATTTTAACGTGCAAGTCAAAAATTGGAGGAATCTTCGCTGACCATCTTTTTATTTTATTTCGTGGTAAACTTCTGTCATTGATTCAAAACTACCTCACCAAAGGAAGTTTCGTGTCCCATAGGTTAGCCCTACCCGTCAGCTAAACCAGTAACAAGTGGAGTGCCGCAGGGATCTATTCAAGGTCCAGTACTTTTTATTACTTATACCAGTGGTCTACCTTCACATTACAATCTAAAAAGAGCTTTCTACGTCGATGAAGCCAAATTTTATGCAAACCCTCTATATCTATATGCTGTACGCTATCCAAAGGGATCTAAATTCTATGAACAAATGGTGCTCCAACTGGTTGTTACCCTTGGACTCAAAAAAGTGTGTCGTTCTGAATCTTGGAAAAAACAATCCGCGTTTTCAGCCGACCGTCCAAAGTTAAAGAGTTTCGTTGGGCCCAATATGCTTTTAAATCAGGAGAAGATGAGGATATCTCTCTTCACAAAGGACGACGGTCCATTCTTTTCCATTATCGAATCTTTTTCATAACGGGATCAATTTCTGGTTGCTCCTCCATCATAGAGCTCCCGTCTTCTGGCACAACCTTAAACAAGGCAAGTTTTTCCTCGTTCTGCTCCACGCGGGTACAATGAGGACAAGCTGGCATGGTCTGTTTTGATCAGGATTTTTCTGCCATGCATATAATTCTAAAAGTGCTTAACGGATTTTACAACTGTCGACAGTTCCCTTCGAGTTACATGGTAGTTCATTTCAGCTTTTAAGTTTTGCTGAAACATACAACCACTCTTTCCTTACCATCTTGTAGCTATGACAAGACGTCTTACCGTCAGGAAGTGGATAAGCAAGAATAAGTTGTTTCTTCAATGTTTCAAACGTCTTTTGACATTCCTGATGACAACAGAAGGCCTAGTCTTGTTTTGTCAAACGTGTCAGGGTTTGACGATGTCTCCAATATTTTTGACATATCGTTGGTAACAAAGACTCAAGAAACTTTGGAGCTTATGTTTGTCGATAGGGATTGGCCATTCTTGAACAGCTTAAATCTTAGCTGGGTCAACAGCAACGCCATCCTTGTTTACGTTATGTCCCAAATAGTTGACCTATCTCTGGCACAAGTGGCATTTCTTACCATTCAATTTTAGAGTAGCTTCTTGTAATCTTTTAAGGACTTCTTCCAGGCTAGATAAATGTTCCTTAAAGGTCTTGCCCATTATGATGATGTCATTTATTTAAATAAACTAGAAAAGTTTACCATGACAAACCCCGGAGGATGTTCTCCATTAGCCGTGCAAACGTCGCAGGAGCATTACAGAGGCCAAACGGAAGGACCGTGAATTGCAATAACTCGGATCTACTGGTATAGGCAGCCATTTCTTTGTCTGCAGTATTCATTTTAACCTATCAGTATCCGCCTTTATGGTCCAAACTAGAAAAAAGTAGAACCCGCCAAAGCCTTGCGGGCATCATCAATTCTTGGCAGAGGATAACTGTCCTTCTTAGAACGAGGAAACGAGGAGGTGACCCAGGTACGAACGACGATGAAACCCTACACCTGACACCAATTTGAAACGCTTATGGGAACTTTAACACAATTTATTCACCAAAATTGTAACAGATCTCTGCTGGCAAACGTCTAAACAGTTTTACAATAACAATGAACTATTTGAACTGACCTTAACTGCTAATACATCCCCTTATATAGTACAAACGAATATTCTAGTATTTCCGAGAAACATGATCTTACTTAATTGCTAAATTCTAGAAGAACTTATAAACAGTCACTAAAACATAACTTAAAAACAGTCTTTTAACTAAAGGTCCTTTCCTTAATTGGTTATCCCGTTACAATACAATGGAAGCGATAACCAGTTGTCGTTAAAACCTCATTAAGAAAAGAAAGGTGAGTCTGTACGAACTTGGAATGAATAATACGATCATATATTGAACTTGCGTATGTCAGTTGAAGACAGTTTTATATGAATCAAAAAATCAATGTAGATTAGTGTAAGTTTTTTTATTTATTAGTAAAGATGGATAACAATTCTAAAAATGAGACCCAAGTTTTTAACTTTAGTTGGCACTTGCTATTATTTTTTTAAATATTTTTTAACGTATCTATTTATCATACCTATAGTTCATTTGAAAATGAATGATAGCAAAAATGTTATTGCATTGGAGATAAAACCCAATATAACATCATAAGTCAGTGACGGAGATTTTCTAAAATAAAATATTCAGTATTTGTTTTGAGATTACCACCTTATCACTGTGAACTTAACCCCATAGAATTAATCTGGGCTCAAATGAAGGGATATGTCGCGAGAAATAATACAAAATTTAAACTTCAAGATGTTCGTCAACTATTATCTGCCTCCATATCAAAAATTTCATCTGACAATTGGCAAAAAGCTATAAGACATGTCATAGCAGAGGAAGAAAAATTCTGGAAACTCGATTTGTTAATAGAGGAAACAATAGAACCAATTATTATTTCTGTGGGAAATGAAGAAACTGATGATAATGATGCCTCTTTATCGGAAGAAGATAACTTATATATTTAGGTATGTAATTATATATTATTATTACTAATTAAGTTTATATGACGCTAATCCTCCTAATATATTTATTATTAAATTGTAAGGAATGTCCTAAACCAATATTTAGTATTTTTATAAAAATAAATGTTGGTACTTAATATTGACATTTTAGTCTTTTTTATATTAAAGTAATTTTATGTTCTCCGTCACTGAGGCATTCAATTATTGGTTAATCGCTTAGGGTTCGATCATTTGCATTTTATGATCTACTGTATTTGAGGTTTGTCGGGGTGGTCATACTAAAGTCTAGTGAAAATTCAGATATAAGAAGGTATCAATATTACATTTTTTCTGCATTGACCAACACTGTATTTAGACCTTTTAGCTCCTATGTAAAAAGATTTGTGCTATCATTCATTTTCAAATGAACCGAAAACTAATTAATGTTTATTTCTCTGATACTGCATAATTTTAAATCTCGATAAATGATTTGAGGCCGAATCCACGAAGTATAGGCCGAATCATTCTCTATTAATATCATTTTACATATTTTGACATTGAGATCCAACCTGTTTGTTAAAATGTTACTTCCGCTACTTACCTTACCGGTATACCTGTTCTTGAAAGAAATTGAGTGTATACCTGCCGGTCTTCGACGATGCTATCGTTATATACTTTCATTTTCACTCTTTTTATACATTATATATGGATTAACAATCGGCTCTTTGACTGTCCAAGTGTCTTTAAATTATATAGACTGCTTGTTTATTGTCTCGGATTGAGATTAAGCAACTTTCTACACTTGACTGGACGATGGCAAACCTCACCATTAATACATGGACGTTTTTTAAGGCACGACGCGTCGTCCTACTTTAATAAGCATGTCGAGAGAAAATTTTGTTTGGTAATTAAGTTTAAGTTTAAATAAACTCATATAAAAAGATGAGTGTGTATTTAAATATTTTAATTCGTTTAATGATTTTATTTATTTGATTCTCGCCAAACCGAGTTAAACCTTGACCTGAAGATTCTCACTAGCATAAACAGAAAATTTTGGCGAAGTAATCGCTTCGTGTCTTCAGTACAAAGAGGTATTACCTGTTGAAATCTAATATTCAGCTGTAATTTTTTTTATCCTGTTTAAATAAATAGTGTTTATAGCGTCTGATTTTAAAAACAAAAGTGTAAATTATGGGTTTGGAAGACTTTTATCGAACTGCAGTGTAAACATGGTTCATGTATGTGTGTTGTTATTTTTTTTAGTCTGATAGTTTATAATGTGGAATGCACATCTTAATTTCTTGGTAATAGTTTTTAAACAGTTTAATAAATAAATCAGTTTACAGTTGTAACCCTAATTTACCCTGAGCTAGCTCCTGGGTTTGTGGCTTCCTTCTGAGTTTTATCAATTCTCTCCAAAACATTAATTCAGGGCGCAAAAGTACAGACAAACAAATAAAACGCAAAAAGCAGTTTCAGGATGATTTATTAAATCAAGTTTAAAGTTAATTTTTTATTTTTAAATATTTAATTATTTTTCTTAGCTTAATTTCTTCCAGACTTCAATTTCGGTGGAGCTTTGACTTACTATCTTCAGGAATTCTTTCCTTCATCAATTCAAGGATGGTACAGCCTTTTCTCAAAAAAATCTTCCCAAATAAACTATCCCGGGATGGTTGGTTTTTCTTTTTGTGACGATTTCTTTTGGTCAGCTACAAAATGGCTGACGGCTTGTCAGCGTTTCTTTAATGGTTTGCTAGATAATTCCCCTACTAGGGCCCTTCTGGATTTGGCAATAACCCTAATAATGAAATTATAATCAAAACTCCAACCTTTAATAATTTACAGTCAAATATATTCGCTATCTGGTTCTCCATATTATCGAGAAAAAATTAATTATATTCACATGTTTATATATTTTATGATCACAAAAATCTGACTTTTACGATAGCAAATGTATTTGAAATTTTGCAACATTTGTTCATCACAAATATATTGTTTTGTGATCGTCAAAAACCCTTATACACCGCTAGCTCCATCTCGTGTCAAGAAATGTTGACAGCTGTGATTTTGATGGGTAGCATATTTGTCTTAGTATACACTATTAGTTATTTTTTTTTTATTTAAAAGAAATATACAAGGTGGTTGAAACGTATAGTTCTTTAAGTCCACCTGGTATTGACTTTGATCGGTGTGATATTTGCTATTTATTTTTTGTGTTATACAGTAAAAGGCCGGACGCTCAAAGATGTGAATTTGTATATGAGTTGTTGAAACTCAATAGAAAACCAAAATTTAGTTGTGCCAAGAAAATCATTACATTTTCCAAGTAATCGTGTTTTTAACAATTGTAAAGTTCGACGACAAAAATAAAGCCTAAGTTTAAACATTTATCGGCACTCCTTGAGTGATATAATTTTTTTTTTGTAGATTTTGTAAGAAAATTGCAATAAATCTATAATTACTTAGTAACTCACGGTTGCATAAAATATCACCAATTTACATAATTCCTGTTAGTTACAGAAATCTGTGTCGACCTTGCGGTGTTGAACAAACCCTTTTTGTATGTCCTTAATTACAGTTATAACCTACATCCGGCCTCTAAAACCAATATTGCTCGTCCTCCATTTGTACCAGTGCAAAACAATAGAAAAATGTAAAAAATGTAACATTATTTCGCGCATAGCCGATCAACCAACCATTTAGTTCCGCCAGAGATAGAAAATCATTTTATTTCATCTAACCGTAACGCGACAGGTATTATTTACAGGGTGAAGCTAAATAAAATGTTAAAAAGTCAATATCGGAACGTAATTAGTTAATGCTTCGTGTTTGGCACCAAAGTGAAGGTTAAAACATCGAAAACCAAAAAAATGAATATAATTATAATTTAGACGTTCTTAATGTAAAGTTTGTACTTATTTAAATTGAGAAACTCCAAAAAAAAAGGTAAATTCCGCTAACCTTGATTTTTAGAAATTTTTCTAACAAATTTGATTGACTATTTCACTAGACTATTTTCAACTGACAAAACTGCATAGCAACGGCACGTTTAATATATTTATTGACAATACGTAATATTTCAGCGACAAAATTATGACAGATCCGTTACTAAGGTGTTTGGTATTTCTATAGTTGATATTGTCTTGTTTTTCTCGTGAAATAGTCTTGTCGAATACCATTCGAGAGAAAAATTTTTCCCGGCCAAATTTTCTTCTGGTTTTATTCAAGTTTGTTGCTTTTTGGCAATTTTCGCTCATGAAATTTTGACAAAATCACTCGACTGACGTCTCGTGATTTTGTCAAAATTTCATTCGCGTAAATTGCCAAGCAACAAACTTTCATACCAGTCGAAAATTTTGGCGGCAAAATTTTCTCTCTTATACGAAAATTTTTTCTATAAAACAAATATCTTTCTAACATTGTTAACATTTTTTATTTTTCTTAATTTTTCACTCCAATTATACCTACTGTAGCATCTAAATCATATAGTTTACCTGATAGATATTGAAAAATAAAAAAAGAGTTGTCACGGGCTAAATCCGCGCTAGGAATAATTGTTTTAAAAGTAAACATTAGTAACTACTGACTGTAAGTATAGCATCATAATTCGGGTCAAACAGAAGCATTTGGAATCAAGAATAAGTTGATTTTTATTGTTCATAGTCAATCACCATCTATTATCTTGTTCCATTCTCAATTGTTGTCATTATATATTATTTTAAATATTATTATTAAAATTGTAAACAGCTGGTTGACAGTTGCTTCTTCTGTTTGTAAAACTTAGTATGTTGTTGTCTGCAGTCAGGTAATTCATTACATGCGCATCCAACTTGGCGAAGGCCGCTAGCCAGCGACCCGGTCGGTTAGCTTAAGTTTGAGGGAAGTAAAGTCAGAGTCCTTTTTCCGGTAAGTGACATTCTGTTCATAAGGATCGGCACGTTCTTCCATTTTGCAATTTGATCGTCGACTGAAGCAATTGTTAGAGTGTTACCAGAAGGTTTTCGGGTTAAGTTTTAAATTACAGTGCATCTGTATCAATTGTTTTGGATTTTTGAAACTAAACCTTATTATCCATTCGAATCGTTGTTGGAATTAGATTCTGTTCATATTTTTGGAGTGGTTCGAAAGGGATCCTCGTGCGAGGGATTTTTATAAGATCTTCTGTCGATTAGATTACGGTACAGTCAGCGAGGTGTTCAGAAATTAACTACCATACAAGACCGTCGAATTGCAGCCCTAGTGTGGCGGTGGTAGATCGCATCAGTACAGTTAGCAACGAATACGTTATTACACCCTCTCTTATCAGTCTGGAGAGTTGCAATCTGTGTCAATCATAAAGGAAATACCCTATTAGTAGGGTTCTTTTAACAGGCTTTATTTTCTTGGTACGAGCTTAATATTTTTCCTCTGGAACGGGCCTCAGCTCTTAGTACAGGCCTAATTTTATGGTGTTGGCTGAATTTATGGTATTGGCTGATTTCTTGTCACGGCCTAGATAATTTTGATTTAGGCCTAATAGTTGTGGAACATTTGAAGCCAAGGACTGGAAGAAATCAACTCCGGGATTTACCAGACAAGCTATAAGCCATTGTACTTTGTAAATTTAAATTGTTAAATTTAATTTTAAGTCGTGCGTGTGATCACACATTTCAGATTATCCGTCTTTTTTTTTCATATTTATTCCATTGTTCATCGCTAGTGTTAATTGAACTTGTAATTTAAATTAACCACAATATTTTTAATCATTAAAGGAGGGTCTAGTTTTGAAGACATTTCGTTTTATTTAGCTCACTTTAACGTCCTCATACTTGCAACTCAGTTAATCTTGATTAAGATTTTTAATTTATTTATTTATCACCAGCGAGATAGGTCAGTGCCTGGACCAACAGGGGTTTCCGATTTTAACCGTTTAAATCGGTGGCGCGACTCACTCTTTTGTACTTACCCTCTACGGCTGACCTGGGCACAAATTTGCCAGTAGAGAAACCACTTACCGATCTCGACTGGAGTTGAACTTCTATTTTAGGAACTTGAATAATTTCTCGAAATTCATTTTTACCTTCCGAACAGCAACGCTGTTATAGGAAGGTATTGTGATCGCGAAAAATTTCGATCTCGGGTTTTTAGCGGAAATACGCGTTTTAGGGTTCCCTGAGCCTAAAAAACCCAAAAATAAAAAATGTCTGTCTGTCTGTCTGTCTGTGTGTCTGTCTGTGTGTCTGTGAACACATTTGCGGCTAAACGGCTAATCGGATCGGAATGAAACTATAAAACCTTACTTATAATCACCATCGGAGGAATCTGATAGAATTTGAGTAAAATCGGCCGACCGGAAGTGGACGTTTACTCTTATCAAAAAATGGAATTTTTTGAAAATATTGGGTTTTTATATAGTTATTGGCAAAATATTTATACTTTGTGGAAAGAACATGTAATTTCCGACATTTTTGAAAGAATACATTTTTTTGATATTTTCATTAGTTTTCGAGATATTGACACTTTTATCAAAAACTGGAAATATGTGAAATAAAAATTGTGGATTCGCTTTTTTTAAACAAAAATTGGTAGTTATTATATTTTCAACATCTGACAGCTGTCAAATTATGTTTTGGCGTATTTCAACATTTAATTTTCTATATTTTGACATCTGACAGCTGTCAAATTATGTTTTTTGAGAGTATCAACTTTTGACTAGTGTCAAATTATTTTTTTTTATATTTTTGACATCTGACTACTAACTAATTAGTTTTTTCGATATTTTTGACATCTCCATACTATGGCCACTCCAATTCTACCACCCACTACTTGTTAATATCAGTCAGATTAGCTCCTTCTATATTTTGACATCTGACAGCTGTCAAATTATGTTTTTTGAGAGTATCAACTTTTGACTAGTGTCAAATTATTTTTTTTTATATTTTTGACATCTGACTACTAACTAATTAGTTTTTTCGATATTTTTGACATCTCCATACTATGGCCACTCCAATTCTACCACCCACTACTTGTTAATATCAGTCAGATTAGCTCCTTCTATATTTTGACATCTGACAGCTGTCAAATTATGTTTTTTGAGAGTATCAACTTTCGACTAGTGTTCGGAAGGTCGTGTGGTGCCCACACCAGATTTTTATTATTTCATTTAAAGTTCGTGGCAGAGTATACAAAAAAACACGAATAATCTTTGGACAACCACAAAACATATCAAATTACAAAAGAAACGCCACTTATATGAGAAGTTGAGTGTCAGTATGTGATAAGAGGATAATAAAGCCTATAGATAGGCTGATCTTGTTTTTTTTATGCTGATATACCTGGAGAAAAAACAAATTTCCTTGTTACTGTTATATTTCATAGATTCGTAGGTTCTTTTATGTACAAAATTCTGTAAAACAATATGTAAAGTTTGTATTGTATTCACTAGAATAGGTTAAAAATTAAAAAAAAAAAATTTTTCACATTTACTATCGCGTTCTAAATTTCCCACGGCAACTATTCCAATGAAATTTTTTAAAGTTTATTTAAAGTTATCGGAAAATGAAAAAAATCGACAAATACAGAAAAAAACATGGAAAATAGAAAAAGCTAGTATTACAATATATTCATTGGAACAAATATTTTACTCCTTTCCTCATTTATTAAGATTTAACCTTCTAAAACATCTGTGTTTTATTGATTACGAAATATTTTCCAAGTGAATGAATGACCCAACTAAGTATTAAATTTTAATCTTATATGAAACACATTCCAAACACAATTTTAAAACATTACGTAGGTTTAAAATTCCTAAAAGAAAACAAGAAAAATTATATCCGAGATCATATTTTAGAGTTTTAATACCATTATCCGTATTAGGACACATAATAAACTGTTACTAATGTTAAATAAATATCTAGTAACACTAACAAACTCCCATTTGGTCAATTCTGGTGTAGGTATCAGTATACGGAATGAATGTTAAATTAAATACAGAGGTGGAGATACGTTTTTTTATTGGAATATAGTTCATATGAAGGTGGATACAATGGTACCATTTATTGTTTAACTAGAATCAAGGACAAAGGCTATAGCGGGATTTTTTTAAGATGATATATAGTCACAGGTCTAATTTAGGTTATTATACTCATGTCACCCACTCCAGGATCTTGGTACCCTCTTCTAGTTTGAACATGTCTAAGGGATGGGTGCCATATTTTTGTCATAAATCGTCAAGCTGACTTTCCTTCAGCACATCTCGCAAATTAATGAAAAAGTATCCTAGCGAATTGATTTTCGATCAATGGGCCTTACGGTGGCTTTAGCAGTTAAGAGACTCATCAATATGAATTCCAAGAAAACGCCCACTTTCTTGTGTACTTCAAAGATTAGTTTGACTAATAGCAACCCTTAACTGATTTACCTATTTCTGCCAATGGTTAAATCTTACTAATTGTGCTTTATCCACATTAAAAAACAAATCCAGACTATTGAAGTAATTGTTTATTTCTTTGAACAACACTCGAAGTCATCATTGCTTGCTGAAACCAATATGGAAAAATCATTTGCTTATGCTGCATAGTTGTTCCTACCAATTACTGTGTCTTCTCCATTAACATAAAGAATAAATAGTATGGGTCCAAAGACAGACCCCTGTGGGACACCAATGCATTGGTTCAGCAGACAAGATTCATGTGTTTGTAATAGTTCCTTTTTTTTTCAAAAATGACTGCAACATATTGATTTCGATATTTTAGGAATGTTGACACCCATTCAAATGCATCTCATCTTATACCGTAAATCTCAAAAATTGCTGGCAGAGATTCATGATGGACACAATCAAATGCTCTGGTGAGATCACATAAAATCGCAACGGGACACTCACCATAATCGAATATCTGATTATAAAATGAAAGCATAGCTGTTAGAGTAGATCTTTCCATGCTAAAACCGTGCTAATTTTTTGT
This sequence comes from Altica lythri, assembly GCA_964028335.1. Lineage (NCBI taxonomy): Eukaryota > Metazoa > Arthropoda > Insecta > Coleoptera > Chrysomelidae > Altica > Altica lythri. The sequence continues at coordinate 86,733 of CAXIIO010001522.1, read as the reverse complement.
AATGATTTGATGTTTGTCTAAGAACACTAAAAGACGATCCAAGAATGCGTATTCAAAAACTTTCGAGAAGCTACAAGGAATTGTCACAGGTCTATAGTTTTCCACCAACATTGGACCTTTTTATATAAAGGAAAAACTTTACGAGTCAATAATTGATATGGAAAAATGTCTTCTTCAAATGACATACATATTCACAAGATATGTCAATGGCGCTATCATATCCTCTAAAGATTTTTTTTAAAGATGAAATTAGGTATTTCATCTGCACCAGGTGACTTTTTATTTTTAAGTTTCCTATTTAATAAGTTTAATAGCTCAACTTGACACCTGCATATTAAGTATTATAGGTTGATTACCTAATCTATCTATTTTGTTAACCAATTCGATTGGTGCCTTAATAAATCATGAAAATAGTTAGTTATCTCAAAGGGTTCTTCCAAAAGTTCTTCAACCTTCTTAATAGTAATATTTTTAGTATACCATTACTTTTTTTAAAACTTAATAGATTTAAATATTTCATCTTAGCTTCCTTGTAGAAGATTTGGATTTGTTTTTTGTAACGCAAATAGATCTCTTAATGCACGCACATCATCATCTAACATTTTTTTTATATAGGTGTTCTCAGTGTTGATTGTTTTTTCTATGGATCCAAAGTTACATTCAGTTCCGTACCGTACTTACAGGTAGCTTTGGATCGTAGAATATTGTGGCTGATCTTTTTCTTGCATGTTCCTTGCCTTGTATTCCTCTATGTCTGGCACCCAAACTAGTTTGACACGGTTTGACATTATTATGTTCCGCCAGAAAATCCCGTTTTAATCGGCATTCATGTACTTGTCTGGAGATCACTTAAGGGGTCTTTATAACCCCAATGACCGCCTGACTATCTGTGCATATATGTTGAAATACATATGCATATGTTCTAAGAGGGATAGAAAATTTTGCGTTTCCTGCTCCAATTTTAGAACCGTCTGTGTAAAGGTTAAGCCCTGAAGGTTGTTTTTTACGATTTTTTACAGTATATTGTGTGGCAAGGGGTGAAACAAGACGATTTCTGACGAGGCCGAGAGTTGACTGCCCGAGCGATTTTTTTGCGATATATTAATAGCTTATTCTGTACGGTTTTTGTTTTTTTTTTAATTTTATTTTCTTGATTATTACGGTTTTTTAAAATTATTACGTTTTTTTTTTAATTTCTATAATTTATTTACTTTTTAATTTTTTTTACGATTTTTGAAGTAAAACTTCTTTAGGCGCGACTAGGGGTAACTCAGTAATTCTAACGGACGTGAAGTCATTCTAATGTAACGGAAACAAAACCTGATACAAAATACCTAACACGATTCCGCCTACTATATTAAATAAAAGGTAAATCTGTAATTGTATGAATTGACAGCTTGTCAACCAAAATACATTGGTGGTGAATAGTTTAAATTTGTGTATAAAGTGTTTGTTTTAAATATGAATAAACAAAGTGGATTTATTAATGAAGAAAGTGATGAAAAAATATTGAATGAAAATGAGTGAGTACCTACTCTATATGCATACATTTTATTTTTGGTGTGTAATTACACTATTTATACCTAATTATTTATACCTATTATTTATACCTAGCTATTTTCGTTTTATATACTTAAAGAGCTAAAAAGAAAAAGAAATTGTGAACGTCAAAGGGCATATTATCAGCGCCAGAAAGATTTGAAGAAAAATGAAAATGAAAAAAATGAAAATGAGTGAGTACTTTATATACAGTGAAAGTAATAAATTTTAGATATATTACAAAACAAAATAGTTGTCACTTGAAGAAAATGTCGGATTCTCAAGAACATTTTACTCTTTCATCAATAAATAATAATAAAAGAAAAAATCAAAAACCTAATAATGATTTGACCTGTAAAAAACGTAAATAGTGTTAATTTTCATTATTGTTAAACTAGTTTTCTTTCATCATTTTTAAATAAAATATATCAAATCTTGTTAAATAATATTATAAGAGAAATTTTTTTGTAAAGTATATAGAAAATAAATATAATTGAATTGTAATTTAATATTTATTTTGCGATAAGTAGATACGTTGATTAAGTTTTACTTCAATTGCGCGTAAAAGTTACACGCACACACTTTTTTTTTTTAAATTTTTTAAGTGTTTTTAATTTTTTCCAATTTTTTAAAATTTAAATTTCTTACGGTTTTTAATTTTTTAATTCTTTTTTTTTTTTAATTTTTTACGGTATTTAATTTTTTTTTTTAATAAAATTATTAATAGTTTTTTTTTATTTTTTTTTTATTTTTATAATTTTTTATTTATTTCGTTTTTTAAATTTTTTGTGTTTTTTTAACTTTTTCCGGTTTTTTTTTTAATTAAAATTTCTTACGACTTTTAATTGGTTACTTTTTTAATTTTGTTTTACTGCATTTTAATTTTTAATTTTTTGATGGCTTTTAATCTTAATTTTAATCTTAATTTTTTATGCTTTTTTAAAATCTTTTACAATTTTTTTTACATTTTTCACGAATTTTTAAACCTAATTAAATGTTTTTTACTTTGTTTGTGTTTGTGTGTAAATGTGTACAAGTGCGCTCGTGTGTGTGTATGTACTTATGTAGGTAGCCACGTAAGATCAAGAAAAAAATATTTCTTAAAATAATTAGTACAAACCTTCAACGAAGAATATTTTGACAACTGTCAAAGCAAGGCTAGTTTGTGTGTGTGTGTAGAGCGCGCGCGCGCATGTTTGTCTGTTAAAGTGCGCAAATGCGCGCGCGTGTGTGTATGTATTTATGTACCCACATATGAACAAGAAAAAAATCTTTCTTAAAATATAATTAGTACATACCGTCAACGAAGAATATTTAATTTATTTTATTATTATTTTTCAATTTCCAGTTTTTTTGAATTATTTTCTAGATTTTTTTTATTGTATTTATTTCTGAGAAAAAAAAAGCATTGTGTGGTTTTATGAAACCACGGTAAAAGTGAAACTTTTTTTACCCTATAGACATTTAACTAAAAATTTTTCGAATCATATTCCATTAACGGTATAGAAATCGATTTATCAAATCAAAATCGAAATCGAAATCAAAATCGAAATCAAAATCGAAATCAAAATCGAAATCGAGATCAAAATCGAAATCGAAATTGAAATTGAAATGGAAATGGAAATCTAAATCAAAATCGAAATTGAAATCGAAATCGAAATCAAAATCAAAAGGTGTGTGTGCGATTCACACACGATAGAAGTGAAAACTTCAGTAAATCGACAAAAGAATGAAATGAATATATATAACAAGGGTAGGATAATTGCAAAGTTTATTTGTTTAAAAATGAAAGTGTTTTGATTTATTTTAAAAGGTATTTTATTTAATATATGTTACATAATTTATTGCTCAAGTTCCATATTTTCAGTTTCAAAAATTATTATTTACGACTGTAATATTTTTAAAACGTTACATGTCGTAGATACTTACGCAGTCGAAGTTCGTATTAATACGAATAGGTAAAATATAACCGTCGACGTTACATGTCGTAGATACTTACGCAGTCGAAGTTCGTATTAATACGAATAGTAGGATTGTTTTCATTAGCAGATGTGCTCACTCCCGTACATTTATATACTTTATACCTACTCAGCGTTCGACCGACATGCGACATGCACTTAAAACGATCTAATAAAAGTTTCACTTTAAAAAATTTAAATGTTAACTAATTTCATATTGTCTGTTTTTAGTTACGATATGTGCACGCATCGTAATTATTTTTCACCACCGCACAAAACGAGTAAAAGTGTAAATTAAAGAAAAAAATGTGAGCCGTCACGGGACGCCTGGCAGATGTGAAACATCGACATTAACCCGTGCCTAAATCATAAGACATTTCCAATTTAAATAACATGGCATTTTTGCACTTTTTGTCGTTAATTTTTTTTACTGAAACAAATGTAGCTAAAAATAATTAAATATCTATTTCTTGTAGGAAATTTGCAATAAATTTGTCATCAGAGTTAAATTCACGATTTTTTTTGTAATTTTCACCATAATTTTTATTTATATCAAACTAAATACATATATATAGGTAATAAAATTAACAAATACAAAATTTGGATACAAAATAAAGTATATTATCGCTTATAAATAATAGTATCACAATGGTATCACAATATTTATTGTACGTTTTCTCAGATTGCTCACAGATGTCGTTAGATTACAGAACGAAAATAAATTTAAAACGTGATTTCGTTTAGCTTTTTATTTAATTGCCTTAAATTCAATAATCTTAAAAAAGGAAATTATTAAAACACAAATTTATATAGAAGTACGTTACTATATTAATATAATTGTAGTTACTTCATAATTTTAGTACAAATAAAAAGCGATAGTAAATAAAAAATAGGAAAATGATGAATTTAACTATGAATACAACTTTATCGTTGAATAACTTTTAAACGGTATTTAAATGGGAAATGTATTATGATTTAGGCACGGGTTAATGTGAATATTAAGGGCTGGTTTGGGTCTGATAATTTTTGTTAGGTCATAATCTAAAAATTTGATGGGTGTTTGGAGAACAAAACCAAATTTGGGAAATAACGGACACCCTAATGTATATAGAGTAGGTAGGTACTCACTCATTTTTATTCAATATTTTTTCATCACTTTCTTTATTAACACTTTGTTTATTCATATTTAAAACAAACACTTTATACACAAATTTTACAGGGACTATTCACCAACAATCTATTTTGATTAACAAGCTGTCAATTTTACAGGTCAGCAAAATATGTAGGTATATTATGTTGCCTATACAAACAAACATTTTTATATATATATAGAATGGATAGTAGGCGGAATCGAGTTAGGTTTTTATGAAACAATTCATACCCTGTCCCGCCAAATTTTTGAATCGATGAGCTTCTTCCCCCTATTGTTGGCGGGCCACCGTCGGCGTCGCTCAAAACATGAGACCAATTTCATATAAGGTATCAGTACATCTCTTTATTATATATTATCGATGCGTTAGGTTTTTTACGTCATACGAATCATACGTCACCGTCGCCACGCGAGAAATCTGATTCACGTGCGGCTATAGATGTTTCACATCAAAAATCTTAATACTTTATCTGTCAATTTCTTCTGTTCTTTCTTAGTACCATGGTCTTAAATCTTATAATTCAATAGGTATAGTCAATGTAGTAATCAGCTATTTTCCTTATACACTTGTAGATTTTGTTTGTATTTTTTGGATAGAATTGCGTTCGGCGACACTGGATGATAAATTTAAAAATTATAAGATGGTATGCGTGAGTGCATTTCTTCATCAGCCTACGGACCACCTACTCGATTTTCTGCATCTTCTCTATAAGGAACTCTTATTAATAATTTTCGGTTTGAATTTCATTAACCTTCACATTGACCGTTGTCTTACCAAAAATGTTTATCTTGATAATTGTCACGTGCCTACATCTAATTTACATAGAAATTATGGAGTGTATGAACAATTAACGCAAAGTGGTAATTATAAAAATCATCACGTAGTTTCATATTAAACAGACGACAGAAAATATTGGTTTTTGATGAGGTTTTATCGAAAATTTGTTTGTTATATATATGTTTCAGCAGATCGTTTGGGAAAGTCAATTTAAGATTTGTATAATTATTGTCTCAAGAATCATAAAAATCTTATAGGAAACGTGGTTCGAAAATATTTGTTTCCTACAACCACATTGGAAAGTAACACTTATTACACTCTCTACCCCCCATGAAAAGTGCCACTTTTTCGCACATGTCCGCATGGAAGGATACCTAAGCAATCAAACACGATTTTCTGTAAATATAAAACAAAACACGGACAAAACGGACAAAAATTATACAGGCTGATTTTTACCGATGTCACAATTAGACAATTACACGGAATAAATATTTAAGAATGTGTAAAAATAGGTTTCCAACATCTTTTAGTCTATTTGTTTGCAGTTGGCAGCTAAGAAAAGTCATTAAATCGTAAAATTTTATAAACAATACCCTAAATCAGTAGCGCACGTAGTTATTTATATCGGTATTAAGAAATTTCTTTTAATCATCATATTTTAATCTTTTTAGGTAAAGGATAAGTAGTCATAATACGGTATTTAGAATATTTTGTTTTTCGATTTTACTTTTTAATATGTAGCATATTTTCATTTTAATTATAATTTTTATTTTTATTTGAATTATGCTTTAAAAAAACTTCGGTTCTACGGTCATGGGATCTACTCAGCTACCTGTTGTGGCAATATTATCTAGGGTTTCTATTGTGTTTGGGTTAGTTAATCCCTAATTACAGGGCGGACTCTTTGAAAAATAACAACTATGACTTTGTTTCAATAGAAATGTATACTACTTTTAGTTATTTTTCATGAACCACCCTTTGCTTGGGCTTTGAAGGATTTGCATTTATAATGAATTTACTGTGCTGCCAACTGCAAACAAATAGACTTTACCATTTACAAATATTCAGTTTTTTAATCTTGTAGTCTAATATGCCACAGAAAAAAACGCAAAAAATTTTGTCCTTGAACGCCTGAAATCGAACCAGGGTTTACTTTTAGGTAACCACTGAGCTAACACGGCACATGTGCTTGAATGCTTGAACAATCACTTGTGATCACTTGCAACCAGTTATCATCACTCGCAATCACTTGTGATTATCTACAAATATTTATAACCATTCGCAGTCCATTATTATCGCTCGTAATAATTTGTGTTCACTTGTAATGATTTGTGATCAATTGTAATCATAGTCAAACACTGTATTTGTGATCTTTAACAATAATTTGTAAGCATTTATTTAAAATTATTATCTTTTATATTTTCCTTTAAATTATCTATCTATAAAAGTATGCCACGTATTTTAATGAATTTAAAACAAAATCGAATTTTTTTTTAAACAAATAAATTATTTAAAGGAAATACAACTCCAGCTGAGTTCGGTAGTGGTCTCTCTACTGGCAAATTAGTGCCCAGCTCAGCCGTAGAGGTAAGTAAACAAATATTAGTGAGTCGCGCCACCGATTTAGACGGTCAAAATCGGAAACCCCTGTTGTTCCAGGCACTACTTTACCCACTGGAGATAATTAAATAAATTTTGAATATTTATCAGTTCCAACTGAACTACACAATTTCAGAAAACAACGATAAGTGAGCTAAATAAAACCAAAATATCAACTAGACCCTTCTTTAATAAAAGTAAAGAATTACAAAACTGTCAAGCCTCGTGCGACAACGCTATTGATATTTATATAAATAAAAAAAAGAATATATGAATTATATTAAAAGAGAATTGTATCCCAAAATGTGTGATCACACGCAATATGAAAAAAAAATATAAGAAAAATAACTCTTAACTAACGACTTAATCTAATTTAGCTTATCTGTTAAATGCTAGATACAGTTCCTCGTCGTTCTTGTCTGCTCCAACACTTAGGCCGGCGTCCAATTCAAGCCTGTTCCCAGAACCAATAGCTTACACCAATCTAAAAAAAAAAACTCAAGCTCGGCTAAGTATCAGGTCAGCATCAAATATTTTTTACCAGTAACTAGGACTTAAACCCTGTAACTAGGATTTACGCCTGTATCTAGGACTTATGCCTGTATCTAGGACCCTATTATTATAGGGTTGTTTCTTTCATTAACTAGTGACACCCTAGCTGGTAGACGGGTAAATCAATCTCTTCGTTGCCAATTGCGGGTAACCTACCACAACTCACCGTCTGAACGGTTTTAAATCTCCAAAACTAACCACTGTCTGCTTAATGGGTTCCTACCCAACAGAAGATTTTACTAAATATCCGGACACAGCGCCGTATTTTCTACCGAATTCACCAAAATTCAGAAAAATCTCTTCCACAATATTCGATAGAAACCAATGAAGCTTAATTTCGTAAATCCAACCTAAGTTGTCCCCGATGAACAGGGATACAAATTAAACCCTCAGAAATCTTCTGGTTAACACGTGTTCACTTCGAAAGCTTTTAGGTGAAAAAGACAGAATTACTCCGCATATGATCCTTCACTCGATTTGACACACTTCAGAAAGAAATAGATGGCCTCCACTACTATAGGGACAACAACTATAGCTTATTCAGCCAACAACTTACGAACAAACAGAGGTCATTTGATATGACTAATCTTGTTATTTATATAGACGACAACAAAAATCCCAACATTACCTAATTTCCCCATTTAATTTCGATTTTAATAATAAAGTTATAAATATGACGGTACACTGGCTACAGAACCGCTATATCCAAGTTATCAACGACAGGAAGAGAATGAATCAGATGAACTACTTGCAATGATTTCAAAACAATAACACAAGAATAATAAATTTACTTAAAACCCATATTAGCAACAACTAGAAATAATTTATGGTCGAAAATAATAAACAACAGTTGGCGATTAACTATCATCGGACTTAAATCAGCCGATACTTGCCTCGATAAATCCTACAATAATTACGAATTATAAGGTAAGAACAACATTTTGTTTACAAAAAGATATCTCAACGTTAACGAAAAATTAGCCCGTGACAAGTATCATGAGCCTTTGATTGATTTATACCATTTCACGTCATAAAAATAAATATATATCTATAATATTTCTTTAATAGTATATCAGGCTTCTAATTCTATCCTATTATTACACTCTATTCTAACAATAACCATCAAAAGATCTATAAATTACAGTTCAATTCCGGACCACCCACAAAGCCTACAAAGTTTGATATCAAAAGAAATCTTTCTTCGAGTGGGAGATCGTATGAATTAGAAAAAGAAAAGTATATGAAATTATATTTAATGCGAGCGACATTTGTCGGCTTTTTAATGGTAATTTAGAAATTACATAAACCTACGAGTTTTATACGAACAGTCGTTTCAACCTACGGTCAACAAATTTAGAATTTTTAGTTCCGGATCCGTATAAATAAGTTAATGTATGTATACGTATACGAGATCTGTCCGAAAAGTATTCGTTTTTTGCTCTGACCTTGTCTGTTCCATGATATTCGGCGGCTACCTTTGCTATGCTGATGATACAGTCATAATAGCCGACAGCCAAGAAGGGCTAAAACGACTAATAAATAGAATAAACACTGAAGGAAAACGACTGGGATTGAAGATTAATATAGACAAGACGAAGGTAATGGTGGTTAGTAGAACACGAAATATGCAATTGAATATAAGAGTAAAAAAAAGAACATCCAAAAGTTCTCCAAGTTCAGATATCTCGGTAGTTGGATCGCTGAAGATCTAGATCCAGACCTAGAGATACGTAGCAGTATTGAGCAAGCCAAAACAGCATTTACTAAAATGAGAACCTTGCTTAGCAACAGTAGCCTCAACTTAACGCTTCGATATCGCTTTGTAAAGTGTTACATTTACTCCATACTGCTATATAGTGTACAAACCTGGACCATAAAGGCCAACGTGACGAAGTGATTGGAGGCCTTTGAAATTTGGGTATTTAGAAGATTACTTAAAATTCCCTGGACAGATCACACAACAAATATTAAAGTATTAAATCGAATGGGCAGAGAAAGAGAGTTGTTGCCAATAATAAAAAGAATAAAAACCGCTTATCTGGGGCATATATTTCGAAATTCCAAGTACCAGTTCTTAAAGCTTATAATGGAAGGAAAGATAGAAGGAAAACGGAGCATCGGAAGAAAAAAACACGCATCAGGGATTATACAAACCTCGATGCCCATGCACTCTTTAAAGCCTCACAAGATCAAGAGGAGTTTGCCAGAATTGTCGCCAACATCCACTAATTGGATTAGGCACCTTAGGAAGAAGACTGGATGCGTTATCTTGCTGTCATTTCTTGATACAAACATTTCTCTGGGTTTGCCACTATCACTCTAGATGTCACTTTAGAATCCTTCTTGATCTTTTCAGTTCTATGATTTTCAGCTGTTACTGGATGCGTTATCTATGTGTCATTTCTTGCTATTAGCTGTTCTGTGAGTTGGCTACTGTCACTTTAGATATTACTATAGAATCCTCCTTAAACATGTTAGTTCCATGATTTTTTGCTGTTATTGTATACCCTGATACCAGTTTTACTACTTTCACTCTAGGTGTCACTATTCTTTTTTTACGTTATTCTATTACGTAGTTTCGGAGCTAGTTTCTCCTACTTTGAATCCAAATTCGATGCATTTTCGTTTTTTTAACAATAGCAAAATCCGACTAATGGCTTTTTAAATATTGAAATGCCAAAAACAGGAATATTATCTAACAAAAAAGGTACTACTTTACTTTTCTAAATATTTTAAACACTACAAGGGCGATTAACTGACTGACAAAATAAACAGCCAACATAAGCAAACCAACTGTCAAATTGCGTAGCCAATCAAAGCTAGCCTACTTTCTGATCGTAAAACCAATTAAAGCTAGACAGCTGTCAAAGGGAGAGTCAACCATTAAATCAATTAATCAGTTTAACATAGCCAGCTGTCACATCGTAAAGCTAGCTAACAGTCAGTTCCATAGGGTTTAACCAAGCTAGCCAATAGTCAGATCATATAGCCAACCTAAGCTAGCCAACATTTGTATCGTAATGGCCAAAAGATGCTATAAGCTCAAGGAGGATTTGTCCTCTAGCATCTTCTTAGGAGGATTCCCATTTTATTCCCTTATAATTAAAGTAGGTACCCTCGTATGACACAGTGTTGTGGTACCGGTCGTAGTATGTATATCACTTAAGGTATCTATATTTTTTCTCTAAACGTTTCTATGCTTATGTTTGGGGAGGGATCGTAGCCGATGATTGCTGAACCTTTATTAAAATTAAGATTATGCTCCTTTTTTTAAGCACGTTCGCAACCTTAAATTTCTTATATACATGGCGACATCCAGATTTTCATCTGCTAATCGTCCCTCTCCACTTATCAGCTTTGATTGACTACTTATTGGCTTATTACCTTATTACCGGTAGTTTGCTCAATTATACACCATTTTTTCGAACACCGCATTTATGTGGAAGAGACTGGAACTTGTCACTACCTAAGCTGTTTTCCATGGAATTTTATAATTGTATGAATTTTTGATTTTTACTTTTTTGTATTGGTAAGTTGTTAAGCTTTTCAGTTATTAGTATTACTTACTATCTTTTCATATTGTTTTTTAGACCTGATGATGACCTATATAGGTCGAAACTAGTCATCTTTTACACCTACTTAATAAAACATTTTGTGTGGTACGAGACTTTGTGTTTTCTTTGGAATTACCATTTGACCACATTTGAAAAATGGATGATATCCTCCGTTTATCAGCTTTTTGTTAGGTTCGCTGGACAGAATCAGCAGCTAACCGAATCTAGCCCATTTGCAGATCGTAAAGCCAACCAACTACTAGGTTGAAAAGTCAATGGTCAAATCATATCATTAACCTAAGCTAGCCAACTGTCAGTTAAAACAGTTAACCTTAACTAGCCATTATTCAGATTGTTTAGCTAGCATACTATTATATTGTATTATCAACCTAAGCTAGCCAATTGTCAGATCATATAGTATAGCTAATCAAAGCTAGCCAATTTTCGGATCGTAAAGTTAACCTAAACTAGCCAACTGTCAGATTGAAAAGTCAACTGTCAGATCATGTAATCAACCCAACCTAGCCAAACATGATATCATAACGCTAACTTAATCTAGCCACCTGTCAGGTCGTAACATCAGTCAAATTTAGCCAATTTTCAGATCGTATAGTTAACCTAACCTAGCCAACTGCCAGATCCTGTAGCAAACCTAAGCTAACCAACAAGCAGATCGTAAAGTCAACCAAAGTTAGCCATTTGTCAGATCGTGTAACCACTCGAAGCTAGCCAATTTACAGATCGTAAAGATAAAGTCACCTGTTAGATCACCTAAGTTAACCTAAGCTAGCCATCGTGCAAATCGTATATATAGCTTACTATTAGACCTAACTGTGTAATCATATAGCCAACCGAATCTATCCAACTGTCAAATTGTAAAGCCATTCAAATGTAACCAACTCACAGACTGAAAAGTCAACTGTCTGGTCATATAGTCAACCTAAGCAAGGAAAATAACAAATCATACAGCCAACTATCAGGACGTAACCTCAAGCAAAGCTAGCCAACTATCCAACTGACAGATCATTTAGTCGACCTAAGCTATTAAAATATTAAAACGTATGCTAGCTCGCTGTCAGTTAATACACTTTACTTCAGCTAGCTAACATTCAGATAGTATCTGTTATCTTACTATTAGATCGTAAAGTCAACTTACGCTAGCCAACTATTACATTATTATTTAGCTAACTTTTATATAATAACGCTAACCAAAGCTAACCAATCATCAGATCGTATAATCAACCGAAGTTAGACAAAATTCAGATCAAGAAGTTAACAAAGGTCAACAGACAGATTGAAAAGTCAACTATCAGATTATCATCCTAAGCTAGCCAAATATCAGATAATAAAGCTAAACTATGTTAGGCAGCTGTTAGATCATATAACCAACCTAAAGTAACTGACTTTACGCTCTTCTATAATTCATACACTCATTTGATATTAGCGCCATTTTGGTCGAATTTTGAACTGAATTTTGCTGTTTTTCTGCTGAATTCTCATATGACATGCTGTTCCTTAGCTCTACCATTCATATTAGCTAGTTAAATATCATATTGCATTGTCAACCTTATGAAAATGTGGGGATTTAAATCATTTAAAAACATGTTGCTAATGCATCGTAAAAAATATGGTAATTAAAATTTGTACAATTTTTCTATCGGTATATTTTGCTCTTAAACTATATTTCTAAAGATGGATTTCTATGTTTTCTAGAAACTGTATAAACTGTACATGAACCGGTATGACTAACGTGTCCGTAAGAACATACATGTCCAATACAAATCGGGTTAAAGCAATAAAAGAAAACTAATAAAACTACAGTAACGAATTAACAAAGCGATTATAGCCAATAATGAAAAATTAAACAGAGTTAATTTATTGTTTCTTGTATATTCCGCTATATAAATATTTTATCGAAAAATTGACTCATTTACTTGCAAAATTTTTAATGAATAATCCGATTAGATTTCTATAAAATTTGTGCACGATTGAGACATAAATACCAGCATGACTGATTATCCGAAAATGTATTTTGAGAAATCGCTTAGGGTTATTTTATCAGGAATTAATTGGTGCACTAATAAATTCCATTCAAAAATTTGTTGATATAACAGTCATAGAAACAATAAAATTATCTTCAAACATGAGTTATGTAAAAAACATACAAATTGGAATGTAATTTAGTATTCAAATAGCAATTTCTTTGGAATAATAAGACAAAACATCAATTAAATTTAAATCAGGTTACTACGAATACTAGAGTGTCCAAAACCACGTATGTTTTGATGCTTTCCTCAACGAAAAAGTAAAATATGTAGATTGAAATAAAGTAAGTACAGGTATAGTTTAACTAATATTAATGTAACAAGACAACCACGCCTCCTATCCCCAACAAAGGAACCGACTTTCGAATCTTGGTTGTCAGATATATTTCCGAAAATTCCTAAGTTTATATATTTTCAAAATGTTTGTCTCTACTTTACTATTCAATTGTTCGCCAATGACTCTTAGAAAGATAATATGAAAATATTCTTAAAAAATATATTCTTAAATTAATTAACTAGGTTCTTCATATTTAAACAGTTTTCACTAATGATATAAATTTTGCATATATTACTTATACTTAAAGACATTTTTGAGTAACGGCAACATTGTGTATTTAGTTTCTCATTTTCAAGTCGGTTCGCACCGATTTGATATTAATGTAAAGAAATGCCGACGGCCTTTACTAAGCGCGGTGGTATATCAAACAAAACATCAAAGAGGAAAATTGCAAAATGCGACATGAGTTAAATACCGCGCATAGACTTTTTCCGCATTACAGTACACAGTAGCGTCATTGATTTTTATTGATTTTTTATATTAGATATCCGCTGCACTACCTTAATATACTTAATATAGTAAGAATTTCTCGTTTAAATATATGAGATAATAACTGCGCCACCTTACGGTGGCGTTATGTTATTTGATTTAGAAAGGTATTTTTTCCGCATTTTTTCTGTTTTTAATTTTCCACTTTCTATTGGGTTTTCTTACAATCTAAATGTTGAATAATCTAGAAATCAAAATACAGTACCATCTACCGGGGTGTCTATCTAACCTAAATGTCAAAGGTGTATAAAGTTACTTCAATTAACTTAAACTGTCATCTATTAGGAATTCGTAGAACTAAACAATATATGTCTCTTAGGGGATATTGTCACTTTACTGTCGAAATACACAAATAAGCAAAAAATTAATTTAAAAAACATTTTCCCCATACACACGAACACATGAATATATATATATATATATATATATATATATATATATATATATATATATATATATATATATATAAAAAGATGGCGTTTTGGCGACCATTTGAAACGGGTGATCAAGATCCATTATCGTCGCAATTATCAATAGATAACAATTACATTAATGACAGTCTCGAATTAAAACACAAAGAATTATAACTAAAATTAAGTTTTAATTTGAAAAAATTAATTTGTTATTTGACATTTTTTATTTAATTCCACGCCAATGGTCGGCATTGTCCCCAAAGGGATTAAAATGCCGACAAAGACCAAAGAATATTACATTGAGTTTGGAAAGAGTATACTGGATTAGTATATAGTATATACGATTGGACTGCTAAGGAATATCTCTTTGTATAGTTTTATATGGTTGGGAAAAGAAAAAGTAGCATAGAATCAAATCAGGTGAATACTGTTCCTGAATTAGATTTCTGTTATTTGGACTACAACTGAATGTTCCAATACCAAATTTTATAGGGTGTTGTGTTATTTCTCGTAAAAGAAAAAAGTAACATAGACTTAAATCAGGCAAGTACCGTAATTGAAATATTGTTAACTAGTCTTCAGCTATGGAAATCTAACTTAAAGTCTCAAAATCGCATTCAAATGATGACGTGATTGCTTAGAAAAAGGAAATTGTAATATTAAGACTTATATCAGGAATATTTAAATTGGATTACAATTTTGTTGTTGAAATTCAATTGGGTGTCCCAAAATCACTTGCTTAATAATTGGAATATGCCAAATGTCAGTTATAAAAAAATAGCATAAATGACAGTTGTTAATATGTCAGCTGTCAAAGGTCAGTTGTTTAAAATGCCAAACCACAGTTTCAACCATGGAGACTAGACAAGGAGTACGAACTCCATGTATGCAAATAGGGGTACCAAAATAAGAGGGCGCTGGTGTTCCATTTGTACCAAAATGGCGACCAATGAGGACGTAGTTTGAAATAAAATAAATAATTTTTAATTATTTCATTATTAATTTATTTACACAATGAAAAAAATAGTTCGATTTTTTAGGTATAAATAATAAAAACCAATTTAATAATTCACGATTATTTAATTGTCTATATTCATACCGGTACAAAAGGAAAAGTAGCGACGCTAGTGGTGAAAAAAGTAAACCTAATATGTACGATACCGTGGACAGATTTTGGCAATTCCCCCGGTCGAGTGCGTACTCCTTGTCTAGTCTCCATGGTTTCAACCATCAACTGTCAAAAATGTAAGCTGGCAACGTTCCAAACGTCAGTTATCAAAAATGTAAAATATCAACTTCTAAAATACCATTTATTAGATCTTAAAAATGTAAGCTGGCAGAAATGCCAAACATCAGATGTTAATTATGTCAAATTTCACTGAAAAATATCAAACTACATGTTAGATGTGAGCCACGAAGTATAGATACCAGGAGTTTAAACGTAATGTTAAAAAAATGGTCTCAATTTAGGGGACAGAACTATTGCCGGTAGAGTGCGCTCGTTTTCAAAAGATACTCGTTTAAATCCTTACGCGGAAGTTTTGTTGCTATTGACTGCTTTTATGACAACTAATTTAATTTCGCGACATTTAAATGGCATAAATGTCATAAACATCGGTTCTTCTGGTTATTCGCGCCGCCAGTGGCAAAAAATAGAACTATGATCTGGGTTGACTATTGAGACCAGAAATATTATGGAAAAGCCTATACCGTGTAGTCTCCTGGTATCTAGTCTTCGTGATGTGAGCTGTCAAAGATATTAAATTATCAAAATGTGGAAGGTCAACTGTCAGAAAAGTAACATGTTAGTTGTCAAATCTCAATTGTAAAAAATGTTCGCCGTTAGAAATGTAAGCACACAAAAATGCCAATCTTTACTAGTAAAAACAATATCAGGTATGAAAAATGTCAAACGTTTGTCAAAATGGTTAACTGTGACAAATTTTAGCTGTCAAAAGTGTAAGCTGGCAAAAATGGTAAACATTATTTTTTATCTGTTTATGAAGCGTTAATTTCCAAAAATCTAAAATGACAGTTAAATGTCAGTTTTAAAAAAATGTCTGTAAAAAATTTCTAAAGGTCCGTTGTTAAAAATGTCAAACATTATCTGTCAAAAATGTAAATGTTCCAAAAATCACTTCTGAAAACCAATTAATTGTCAAATGGCTATTTATAGATTCTTAATAATGTAAGCTGGCAAAAATGCTAACGGCAGTTGTCAAAAATGTTTATTTCTGTTAGAAAAAATTGTCACATGTTGAAAATATTAAACTTAGTCGTCAAAAGTCAACTATATCAAATGATCATAATTTTAAAAGTCAATTGTCAACACTGTCAAATATCCGTTGTAAAAATTGCGAAACGTCAGTTGTAAATATTGATAGTAAAAATCTCATAAATGTAAGCTGACAAAAAGTCAAAAATGTCAATTGTAAAAATATCATCTGTTAACATTATGAAACGTTAATTTTAAAAAATGTCAAATGCCAATTTTTAAAAATCTAAAATCACAGTTGTCAAATATGTCAATTATCAAATTTCTTGTTAAACATCGCTCTTAAAAGTTTAAGCTGTCAATAATGACAAATGTCAGCTGTAAAAAATTATATATATCAGCCATTAAAGATGTCAAATGTGAGATATATAAAATGTCAAATGTAGTCAAAAATGTTAGCTGTCAAAAATCGCAAGTGTCAGTTGTACGTGTTACCTTACCAAATAAAGACATGGTTTACTAATTGATAGAAAATTTAAACCTCCAATGATATTGTTTGAGTAATGATCATTTTACTTTTAAAACAGTTATTTATAAAATATTTTATTAATTTTCTTGAACCAGTTAGGAATCTGATAATAGAATACAGAAATCGGATACTGGCTAGTGGCTATTGCGGTCATTAACGGACACAAATTCATTTATTTACTTAGAGACCGACAAGTGCGGTCGATCTGGTATATATTTTACTTCTACTTTTCCACTATTCTACTTTTTAACGGAAAAATGTTTTAATTCACTTCCTGTATGGAATGAATTGATCGCTTTATTACAAATACTGTAACAAGTGTCGTTCTAATTGAGTCATCGAATTTAATGCTATAAAATTTATGAAATTTTGTGTCCTCTTTAATAAATTATACAGAAAATTGTATCGCTACACTAAATTCATTGCAGCTATAAGCAATTTTAGACTGTATGCGAACAGATGTCAAAGGTAATAGTTTAATACTAACGTTTTACAGAGTCTTTGAAAATCAAAGAACATAGACCTTTTACTAAGAACCAACAACTACTTCTCTGGCTATATGCCCCGACGGACATTGAATTACAGTTCAAAGTTAAACGGGGTTAGTATATCTGCAAGATAGAACTAACCATTTTAGTTTGCAATTCGTAAGGATATCACTTGTAGATCGGTTTCGGCGTATTGCGCCTCATCAGTACAAGAAAGATATCCGTCCAGAAGCTCTGAGAGCATCTAGACTGGAGATATGTCTGATATCACACAAATACATTGTTTTCAGTAAAGTAAATGCTAAAAGTGCGATAATAGCGACATCTTCATATTTAATCACAAACTGAAATTCTATTTGACAAAAAAACCTCACGGCTTTGTAGGTTTATCTACTTGATTTACAGTTTCCTGCTAATCAATTGTCATTTTAGTAAAGCGTTTATCAAATAGATGTCAAAGGTAATAGTTGAATACTATTATAACGTTTTACAGAGTCTTTAAAAATCAAAGAACATAGACCGTTTACTAAGAACCAACAACTACTTCTCTGGCTATATGCCCCGACGCACATTGAATTACAGTTCAAAGTTAAACGGGTGCCACGTATTTTAATGAGTTTAAAACAAAAAAATCAAATTTAGAAAAATAAAGAAATTTAACTAAAGCAATACAACTCCAGCTGAGTTCGGTAGTGGTCTCTCTACTGGCAAATTAGTGCCCAGCTCAGCCGTAGAGGTAAGTAAACAAATACTAGTGAGTCGCGCCACCGATTTAGACGGTCAAAATCGGAAACCCCTGTTGTTCCAGGCACTACTTTACCCACTGGAGATAATTAAATAAATTTTGAATATTTAACGGTTCTAACTAAATTACGCAACAACTGAAAATAACGATAAGTGAGCTAAATAAAACAAAAATATCAACTAGACCCTTCTTTAATGAACAAATATTGATAATTACAAAATTGTCGAGCCTCGTGCTTGACAACGCTATCGATATATAAAAATATTGAAAAAGAATATGTGAACAATATTAAAAAGGAAATTAATCAAAATGTGTGATCACACGAAATACAAAAAAAACAGGAAGATTAAATTTTAACTAAAACTATAACCGCGACTTAAATCTAGTTAGCTGATCTGAAATGCTAGATACGGTTCCTCGTCGTCCTAGGCTTCTCCAATACTTAGGCTGCACCAAATTCAAGCCTGTTCCCAGTATCAATAGGCTTGCACCAATCTCAAATAACTTAAGCTTGTCTAAGTATCAGGTCAGCAACCAAACTTCAACCAATAACTAGGACTAAATCCCTAACTAGGATTTCTAGAATTTGCACCTGTATCTAGGACTTTAGCCGGTCACTAGAACTGTAGCCGGTAACTAAAACTGTAGCCGGTAACTAAAACCCTATTTAAAATAGGGTTCTTTTAGTCCGTTAGACGATATCCCAGCTGATAGTTGGGTAACTTTTAGGAAAAAAAACAATTTCCTCGCTGCTAAATGCAATGTCGAACAAATTCCAACCACGATTGTTATCCAAAAAGGTTTAAAAGTACCAATCT
The DNA here is from genome assembly GCA_964028335.1 of Altica lythri. Taxonomy (NCBI): domain Eukaryota; kingdom Metazoa; phylum Arthropoda; class Insecta; order Coleoptera; family Chrysomelidae; genus Altica; species Altica lythri. The sequence continues at coordinate 67,524 of CAXIIO010001522.1, read as the reverse complement.
CCGCTACTGTCAATAGAAAATCTCACTAAAATCCGGACACAAGCCGTAGTTTCCACCGAATATACCAAAATCCAGAAAATACCTTCTACACAGTTTTCGTTGGAAACAGATTAAACTTAATTACGCAAATCCAACCTAAGTTGTCCCCGATGTACAAGGATGCAATTAAGTTCTCAAAAATTTTCTGATTAACACGCGTTCACTACGAGAGACAGAAGTAAAAAAAAAGAGGTCCCCGATGTACCAACTTCACTTAGCTTGACACACTTCAGTAAGAAAATGATGGCCTCTACTACGATACGGACAATAACCATAGTTAATTCAGCCAACAACTTATGAACAAACAGAGGTCATCTGATACATTTAATCCTTTTATTTTAATTAGCTAACAATAAATAACCCAACATTACTTAGTTTCCCTATTTATTTTTGATACCAATAATAAAGTTAAAAATATGACCGAACGTTGGCTGCAAAACACTACACGTCAGACTATTGACAAAAAGAAAGAAGTTGCACTTACAAACAGATGAAAATGAAATGTCAATAATTCAAACCATAATAACAAATAATACTTGACTACAAAACCAATTTTAGCAACCACTGAATATATTTATAAATTGATGACTAACTATAATCAATCTAAATCAACTGGAACTTGTCACCATTTACTCCTTAGTAACGGAGAATACCTAAGGTAAGCGATAAATTATACTAATGTGAATTTGAACCCGTGACACGGGGTTAATATATCTGCAAGATAGAACTAACCATTTTAGTTTGCAATTCGTAAGGATATCACTTGTAGACCGGTTTCGGCGTATTGCGCCTCATCAGTACAAGGAAGATATCCGTCCAGAAGCTCTGAGACTGGAGATATGTCTGAAATCACACAAATACATTATCTTCAGTAAAGAAAATGAAGTTGTGCTTGTTGTTCTAATTTTTGGGTATGTAAATCCATGTTCTTAATTATCTGCCAAATTTAGTTCAAACTAAGAATCTAAATAATGTTGTCATAAAATGTATTAAACTTGTTGTTTATTGGAAATGTATCAGCGCAGTTTAGAGTTACTATTTTACGTAAAACAGCAAATTTTTTAAAGAGTTGTCATCTGCCATATTAAATCTACTGTCATTTATTGTCTATTGTCAATTTAATGTCGCTGTTGTCTTTCCGTTGTAGTAAATTAAAATTAAATAGTCATAAGACTCTGGTTTAAACTAAAAGTTGTTATAATTTTGTAATAATATGTTTTCAAATAGTTTTTTTTTTGTAATTTCGGAGATGTCTCTACTAGAGTTGTTTTCCAGATTAAATGATAAAGAATAACAGCAGATACGAGTTACTGTTTCATGTCAATGGCTGCTAAGACACAAACTTTTAAGAAATGTCATCTGTCATATTAAATTTTCTATCACTGATTATAAAACGTCAATAACTTGTCATTTGTCATTTCGATTAGTACACTAAAAGCAATTATTTGTTAAACTTGAGTTCAAATTAATAATTTTAATAATTTTCTATAAAATATATTAAAATTGTTGTTAATTGTTGTTGTTGTCAACAATGTTTCTATAAAAATTATGTTCTAGAGAAAATTTGAAGGTAATTTGGATCTGCACCAGTTAAGCTCGGAGTTACTTTTGCGTAAAACGCAGCTAATGCACTAAAGAATTGTCATCCGCCATATTGAATCCACTGTCATTGATTGTCAATTGTCAATTTCTTGTCATTCCGGCTATTAAATTAATGACAGAGTCATTATACTACGGTTTAAACTAAAATTTGTAATAATGTTGTAATAATATATTTTAAAATAGTAATTTCTTAATCTCGCAGATGTTTCTACAAGCCTCTAAACACGAAATAGTAGGTATCAAAGCAGATTCGAGTTACTGTTTCATGTAAATCGCTTCTAAGACACTAATTTTTTGGGAATTGTCATCTGTCATATTGAATTTACTGTCATTGATTGTTAAACGTCAATATCTTGTCATATCTCAAATTAGGAATTTTAGTAATTTTGTCATAAAATCTATTAAAATTGTTATTAATTGTTAAAAATGTATCAACAAGAATTGTATTCTAGAGAAAACGTTAAAAAGTAACCAGTGCAGCTTCGAGTTACTATTTTGTGTCAAACGCAGATGATGCAATAAGAATTGTCATCCGTATATTAAATCTACTGTCACTGATTGTCAAATGTCAATTTATCTCTATTGTCAGATCGAATGATAACTTAAAAGTAAGCTGTCGTACTTTGGTTTAAATCAAGAATATATTTAATATTTTTTATAAAATATTATAAAATTGTTTCCAAAAATTTATCTACGAGAATTATATTCTATCCAGGATATGCAATCGCATGTCACTGACGTCATTTTGACATATATGCAAGTAGAACCAATACGGGATTAAAATGAAGCGTAGTTGCCAGGTTTAACTTAAAAAGGCTTACTATCTTTGTCTTATTAATGCGCAATAGAGAGAGATACTTTTAAGACAAATGGCAAGCTGCACTAGCGCACTTAATAATGTTCACCAGTGTTGGCATCTCTTTCCATTGCGCGTTAATAAGACAAAGACAGTAAGTGCTTCTAAGTTGGCAACTACGCTTTATTCTAACCCTGTATTGGCTCTACTTGCATATACTTCAAAATGACGTCAGTGACATGTGAATGCAAATCCAGGCATAGATGAAATTTTAAAAAGAGTAACTCAGAACTGTACCCGTTCCTGTTTTGTGTAAAACGAAAATGATATACCAAAACAATGTCATCCGCCATATTGAATCTACTATATCACTTATTATCAAACGTCAACTTCCTGTCAATTTTGGAATTTCTGGTAGTACCTAAATCTCTTTCTTTTACGTCCTATTCGCGCTTAAGGAGGAATTTAGTAAATATCCCTTGTGAAATGAGTTAATTTAAGAACCAACAAAAACGCCGACTAAACGGTAGGTCATCCGTGGCCGAATGGTTAAAGGCACATTTGGCTATAGATATATATAGATCGCAGGTTTGAGCCCTTCCGGATGTGATATTTTTTAATTCTCCTTTAATATCATTTTTATATTTCAAATATTTCGTATTAGTATCAAACCTAGAATATCTCATAAAGATAGGAAATTTTTTCCTGTATTCTTATTAAGTAACAGATTTTTTAGTTCAAAATTCTATTTATTACATATTCATAAACGTATCGCTAGATTTGTTCTAATAGAGAATTCATTGACTATTTTTTTTAAAAACCGGCATTTATAGTGTACAATTAAAATGCTTCGCACGAATTTTCGCTTTGTTAACTTCTATTACATCATGTTTCACATTTTAATTGGTCTACCAGCCTCTAGCTGTGATCGGAATATTGTCTTTGTTTATGTCATTTTCTGCATTGTTCCAAAAAAATCATTTATTTGCATAAAGTTCACTTTATGGCCCGCACGGGCATAAAAAGAAATAATTTTTTGTTTAACTTATTTAATAACCTTTACTAATTATAATTACAAACGGAATATAGTAATATATGTAAATATTCGATGAACATTATTTTGACGAATTAACATAAAATTGGCAGTTCTGAAAAGATCCGGAGATAGTTAAGTTGCCTGTAGCAAACGATTCATGTTTCATTGTTTGAGTATCAAATTTCTGTACCGAAACGCCAGACCCGGAAGGTACACCTGCCAGCATTCTTGAAACTTCATTTTTTGAAGATAAACTATCCTCTAAATATCCTTCAGCAACCGACGTACTCTTCCATCCACCATGGCGCTTCAACGTGGTCATACTGGCTCCAGCCTCTGCAAGAAGAGTTGCTGACGTTCGACGCATACAATGACCTGTATATTTTTCAGGATCACTTAAACCCAGATATTTCGCTATAATGGACGGGATTTTTCCAAACGTGTTTTTTCCTACAGGTTGTACAGTACATCGACCCTGTCTATAGGTCAGAAAAAGCCTTTTTTCTGAGCAACCACGTGGCCGTAGTGACATATAATCTCTTAATTAGCTTTAAACTGTTCATTTCACTCTCATCTATAATGGTAAAAATGCGTTTTTTATCGGTCTTTGTCTCTGGTACATTTACCACAAAAACCGATTTTCTATCTTCTACATGAGTAACTAACATGTTCACAAGTTCTTGCCGTCGACATCCACCAAATATTCCAAATATTAATGCAACTTTTTTCATTAAAAACGTCTCGTTCGGTGCCTTATAAATAAATTTTAAAACATCTTCTCTAGACAGAATTTTAGACTTCTTTGCTTTGTAGCCTTTTGAAGTTTGCTTCAAATATTCCATTAACTTATAGTAATTAGCAATGTTAATATTTTTATTTACTATTAAAGTCTTCTTTACCATGGAATATTTGGACCATAAAGAACTCGGAGCAAATATTTTAGCGAGATCGCCGAAGTATCCAAGCAACACAGTTTCATTAACATCTTTTACGTAGTTTTCTTGCATCCAATTTAATAATTTTTGGTATTCCATATCGTAAACTTCTTTAGACTTTTGTGGCAACAGATTTTCAGTTGCTTCCTTTGCTTTTTTAATAATTTCGTCAGGAATTCCAAAATCTTCGTCCATTTTGACTTCTTACTTTGACACATGTAACAATTATTGCGATTTTATGACATTTACGTTTGTCAACATTCACCTAGCAACGATACTGCCTACTATGAGAAAGTGGCAATGTTATTAATTCAAACCGGATTTTTAAAATACTGATTTGTATTGAGATTGGATTGCAATAACGAACTAGTATGACATAAAAGTTTGTATGTACCAATAGCATAAACAGATGTGTATACCCTCGGGCGGCTTACAAACCCTCGGGCCAGAGGCCCTCGGGTTCGTAAGACGTCGCCCTCAGGGCATAAACATCTATTTATACCCTTGATACATAAATAACTATTATATAGTCCATTTCATCGTTTTTGCCGATTTGATATTAGAAACCACTGAAATAAGATTAAACTGTCATCCAAGTTACCAATGGCGGAGAGTTTTTTTTTCTAAATTAGGTCGTAAGTTTCTGAAACTATCAGTGTGGTTTGGCATCTACAAAAATATGACATTAATAATTATTAAATTCAACCCTTCAACAACGAGCCGCACATGACGGTTACTAGGAATGTGATTCAAGACTTCCGTATTGAATACTTTTTATCTACCGGTGATGCAGTTACGTAAGTGTTGTATTAAAAAACAAACGTTATCATTTAAATTTCTTACTTGCCTGTATCTGAGAGAGATGTAACTCTAAATTTACTTCGAGTATGATTTCTGTCATCGGCCAAAATCGGTGAAAGGTACTATATCTAGTATTGTATGAAAAAGATCGCTGTCATATTTTTGATCAGTTTAAACGTGCTTAATTACTAAAAAAAAATGATCTCAGATTATTTGTTACTTAAATGCCAAACTTTTACTGAAACTGGCACTCAACTGTCAAATTGGTTTAAATTTTTTTTAGGAATTGTTGAAGAAACATATAAAATAGTTTATTAAAAAGAAATTTTAAATCAAACAGGATAATGCTAACTGAAAATTAGCAGACAGATTTTCGATTAGTTATAAATTTGTTTAAATTGCGATGTTAACTATTAAGCTATCTTTAAAACTGTCTCTGGATCTGGAAATTTGGGGAGGTTCGAGCTAGTGCTCAGCCAGCACTGAGGCCACATATGACCCATCGTGCATCCTCCTGTGTGTAGGCATATCCGCACCTCAGGCTGTCACCAGGCCTAGTGATTTAAAATAGGTGATGAGGCTCCCGGGGGGATCTCCCTGACATCGGCTGGTGTAAGCCAGTACTCGCTCAACACGGATCTTCTGTTTTCAGAAAAAGCAGAGCAGTCATGCATTATGTGTTCTATAATTTCATCTTAAAGAGATGTTGTCGCAATTGGCAGTGACCTGTCAAGATTCCCACAGCTGTTCGGAGATTTTGTCTGGTCAATGCCTTAAATCTTTTTGCTGTTTCCTCGCCAAGATGAGGTAATAACTCTCTGGCCAGTCTACAGTTCGTAGTTACATCCAAGCAGTGTATAAAGTTGTCTTTTACTGAAACTGTCACTCAACTGTCAAATTGTTTTAAACTTTTTTTTGGGAATTGTTGAAGAAACATATAAAATAGTTTATGAAAAAGAAATTTTAAATCAAACAGGATAATGCTAACTGAAAATCAGCAGACAGATTTTCGACTACTTAGTTATAAATTTGTTTAAATTGCAATGTTAACTATTAAGCTATCTTTAAAACTGTCAAGCTGTTAAGCAATTGTCATTCAATTGTTAACTAGCCACTTTAACTAACAAATTGTCACCCTACTGTCAAACTGTCACCTTAACTATAAAAATGTCACCTTTACTATCACAGTCACCTTGTCTATTAAACTGTTACCTCAACCATTTAACTGTCAACTCAGCTTTCAAATTGTTACCTGAAACAAATATGCTAAAAACACAAAGTAAGAGTGAAAGTAGTAATTACAAAAAACGAAAAAATTAAAAAAGTTTGAAGTGGTTAAACTATCATATCCACTCTCAAGCAATTCCATAAACTGTCAAACTATCACCTAAATTGGATGTAGTCCCACCGACTAGAAAAATGAAAAAAAAAATACAATCTGTAAAACTATCAATCAACTGTAACACTGTCACGTTAAATGAATAGTAGTGCAATTTCAGTAAACTGTCAACTCAACTATAAAAGTGTTACCTCAACTGTAAGACTGTCACTAAACTCGTAAACTCTTAAATTGGCTGTCAGCTGTCAAAGTGTTAATCAACTGTCACCTCTATTGGATATAATCACATACATAAGTAGTAAAATAACGAATAATCTGTCGCTTTAACTGTTAATCTGTTTCCACAGCTGTCAAGCTGCTCAGAAGAACTCCGCTCTATAACGCCTCCACTTGCCTCAGCCAAGCAGCTCTAAAGGCGATAGTCTCAGCACAAATAAGCTCACAGCTGGTGTGGGACTGCGTTGGGCCCTGACACATGCCGCAAGTCAAAATTCTCTGACACTGGCATGGATACCAGGACACTCAGGGTTTCGAGGCAATGAGAAGGCTGATGAATTGGCCCGTGCGGGAACTAATACCCCAATGATAGGCCCGAAACCATTCGGCAAAGCCAAGCTGACACATTCAGCAAGGCAGCCATTGAGAAATGGAGGCTATAGAAGGCCCAGGAGTGGTGGGAAAAATCACCGGGCAAGCGACAAGCCAAAGTCTTCATAAAGGGACACTCGGCGAAGTTTACTATTACTTATGGAGGTTAGAGGTACTATTACTGCAGAGCTGCTATCACAAAGGCGAAACGATGTCAGAATGATTGTCAGTCTCTTGGCAGGACATTGTAGGCTCAAGAAACACATGAGTCAGTTGAACTTAGCAGATGAAGACATCTGTCGATACTGTCAAGAGGAGGAGGAAACCGCATTTTATGTCCTATGCCAATGCGAAGGCCTTGCAAGGACGCGGTTTCTAGTACTGGGAGAGGAGAATCCGGCTGCTCCAAGTTATGCGGAGTGGCCACTGTCAAGGCTATTAAGTCTCATTAAGAGGGCAGGGCTGGACAAGGTTCTCTAATCCTATTCTTGAGATAATGGGTGGTCACAATAGATCTGCAAAGGTCGCAGTGATACAGGCTAACAGCCAACCCAATGAACATCTAATCTAATCTAAAATGCCTTCACTTGCCAGACCACCCAGAGCAACGCGACGTGCCAACTCCATGCACCCTTATACTGTTCAATGCCCGACATCAAGAACGGATCGATTCGATCATTCCTTCATCCCCAGGGTCTCCAGATTGTGGAACTCCTTACCTTCCCACGTCTTAACCACTCGTCCTAACTTGCAGGCCTTTAAATCCCAAATTAATAAACTGTCTCTTCTGCCCCAATAGATGTTCTCGGTACATTTGTATTTAGGTCTATACCTACGAGGATATCCTTAATAAAAAAAAAATTGCTTTTAAACTGAACAGTCATTATCTGTCAAAATGTCAATTAATTGCTACCTCAACTTAGGACCTAGTCCAAGAAAAAGAATAATCAAATTTAATTCATTATTTGTAAATTTTAAAATTTAAATATTTAATTAGATTTTACTGTTACTTTTGTGATATGCTAGCTCGAAAATATATCTAAACTAAACGTTAATTATACATATTATTAAATTAAATATCCTTGAGTATGTTAAATACAAAAATCTTCTTATAAAAGGAATTAATTCTGTGTACAAGCTGTTAAACGCCCGCATATGAGCATTTATTGTTTTTTAATCAAACCTACACATCTGCATGTCTATTGTGTTCAATACAATGAACATAAAAATTTAATTGTTATATAAAAACACATTAAAATAAACACTTAATTTTTTTTAATTTAGAAAATATGAGGGTGTGGAACTGTGGAGTATAATACTTTTATTAAAATTAAAAAAATTACTAAATTAAATACATTTTTTTATCTCTCAATAACGTCGATTATTATTTTTTTTTATTATCATCTGAATGTATTTATAGTAAAGTCAATTAATACTTTTTGTAATATTAAAATGTATGTATTAGCAAATTAGGAGTAACAGATACAGCTGCTACCTATAAGATCTATTGTGTCTCTCTATTCTTGCTATACTTCTGATGATTTCCTCAAACTTATAGTAGCTCATCTAGTCCTATCTTTCTTAGAAAGTTTAGGATATCGTGGGGTTCAAGTTAGGTAGATCTTCCTTCTTCTTCTTCTTAAGGTGCTTAATCCAATTAGTGGATGTTCGCGTCAATTCTGGCTAAAGAGTGCATGGGCATCGAGGTTTGTCCAATCCCTGATGTTTTTAAGCCATGAGTGTTTTTTTCTTCCGATGCCCCGTTTTCCTCCTCTAGTAATATTAGAAAAGATAAGAAACTAAATTTGAACATATTAGTCCATTTCTTCATGTTTTCCATAGAGATGTCCAATTAGATAGTTGCGTAGATAACCATGTCCAATCAAATAAATAAGAAGATGATTACGCTTTCCACGGATATATCCAATCAAAAGAATAAGAACATGACAAAAAATTACCCTGATTTCCACGCACTCCACCGATATCTCCATACTAAATGAGAAAATATCCAAGCTGTTCACACTGGATAAGAAATTGTCGAATCAGTTTACCTAAGCAACCATGGCCCATGAGTGTCTAAGCAAGAAGTTATCCGGAGATTACAAAAACAAGTTGTACAACCGCTATCCAATCAGATTAGTGACTTCAACCAATTGGTGAAGTGGTTAGATGTGCAAAATGTTCATGTCTACTTTGAGCAAGTTTATTTATTTTTATTTTTATTTATTTCATTACACTATCCAACAGGTAAACCCAATTACAGGATAGGAATATATGTACAAGTGTTCTACAATTGAGTAATAGAATCTTAAGACTAAAATAACAGTTAACATAAAACACAAAACAATAAACAGAGAGTAATATCAGTGGCTCAAGAAATGAGATTTTATATCTGAAATTTTACAGGTGAATATATCTAGACAACTTAAAGAATTACATGTGCTAGTCATATTATGTAACGGAGAATTTTTCATTATATTTGTACGCGGTGCTTCAAGGTAAAATGTATCCGTATTTCTGGATGCCATGCGAGGAACACACAGTTTCAATTGTTGCAGTAAATGAGGACAATCAATTATGTTGTTCATAATTTTAAACGTAAATAAAAAAGAGAAATATTTTCGCCTTACATCAAGGCTTTTAAAATCATGTTTTTGAAGCAATTCAGAGTGTGGTGTGCCTATAAGAGGATACGCTCCATCGGTTTTCAAGCTTAATAGTTTCAGAAAACGTCGTTGTAACGCCTCTAATTGATCCGTGTAAACCTGGTAAAAAGGATTCCACACTACCGAGGCATATTCCAGCTTGGACCTAATGAAGGCATAGTAAACCAATTTTAAAGTTCTCACCTCTTTAAAGTCTCTACAATTTCGAAGTAGAAAACCATACATACGACTTGCTGATATCAGAATAGTATCAATATGATTATTAAATGAAAGCATTCCGTCAAATGTTACGCCTAGGTCAGTAAATGTATCTGGCCTGTTGAGAGTCTCATTCTCTAAGGAGTAGTTATACACAAGTTTTGATTTTTTTAAAGTGTAGGACATAGCATGACATTTAGAGACATTAAGCAATAAGTGATTAACCTCACACCAAGTTGATATTCGACCTAAATTAGCAGCAAGCTTTTCACAGTCATCAATACTTGACACCGTTGTATACAATTTAAGGTCATCCGCATAAAGCAGAAATTCAACATCAATTACATTACTAATGTCATTAATAAAGATATTGAATAGCAGAGGTCCCAAGTTAGATCCCTGAGGTACAACAGATGTAGCCAGATATTCGACAGACCTGAAACCATTTAGCTGGACATACTGCCTACGATCGGTTAGATACGACTGAAATAAATTAATAATATGTGTTGACAGGCCAAACGAAGCTAATTTGTTCAGCAAAATGGCATGATCAAGTCTGTCGAAACCCTTAGTGAAATCCGTATAAATCACGTCAGTCTGAGATCTGCTATCAATATTTGCCGCAATGTATTGTGTAACCCTAACTAGATTGGTAACCGTCGACCTACCTTTCATAAAGCCATGCTGGTTAGTAGATATCGATTTATTTACATGACGATAAATTGACTTTCCTAGAAGCATTTCGAATACTTTGCAAAAGTTGCATATAATTGATATAGGTCTGTAATTGATAATTTCACTTTTATCACCCTTCTTAAAAATGGGACATACTTTTGAAGATTTCCAAACCTCTGGAACCGTTGCAGATTTTAAACAAATATTAAGTAGTAACGTTAAGGGACGAGCAAGATTAGAGGCACAGTCCTTTAAAATAAACGCTGGAACATGATCAGGACCTGTAGTCCTTTTTGGTTTTATTTGCCTCAAAGTTTCGTATACTTCTTTCTCACTAAACGAATCGATATGATGATAAGGAACATTAGAAAAAACACGGTTATCATCTAAACTAGTAGCTGATGCAGATGTGCAATAGGAAGAACTGAAGAAATCGGCAAAACCATTAAGAATAGCTGAGGGACCTTCTAATGAGCTGTTTCGGTAGGACATTCTATTGCTAATCTTATTGGAACACTTCCTGGTGTTAATAAAGGACCAAAATTTTGTTGGGTTACTGGAGATCTCTTGCTCAGATTTCTTTATGAAAGCTTTATAAGATTCATTTATATCTTCCTTAATCTCTGCCCGAAGTCGCTTAACCAATCCCAAGGTAAAGAACAGGTGGCAAAAAACTATTGAACCAGTTCAGGAGTTTGAACTGACATCGCTAGGATAGTAGGTAGATTTCGACCATCCCTTTGCATCCAACAGAATTCTTCTATGTTTAGCAGTCCAAGCTTTTGTCGACATTTTGAGAAACAAAGATTTGAGGAGAACATACCTAGGAAAGTAGTTACAAGAATTATATTCTTTCAACTCTCATAAACTGGTTAAAAGATTCTTTTCGATTTGCTACCAAATCAAAAGGTGACAAATATAAATAATGGTTAGATATACCGCAACACTTTTCACTTAATGCCAAATCTGCTGCAAATGCAGAAAGGCTGAATAAAAAACCAAAAGCGTCAAACTTCCGCGTTCTCAGCTATTTATAAACTTACTTCCTTTTCAGGTACATCGTGGTTTACTGATGCTCAATCGGTAGTCGTATCGTAATGATCGATTATTGAATTAATAGGAGCTGACCGTTGGAAAAATATCTAGGAATTTATTTACTCTTAATAGCAAGGTGATATAGCTTGGCGGTGTACTATCGGAAGTCAAAACGTACTCTAATTTCGAAGTAAAGCTTTAAATCGTGACAAGTGGGAACAAGATAGAGATAAATTAAATAAAGAGAGCAACGTATCGGTCCAAAAGAATGTTAAAATGGGAACAATACAAGACATGAAAGTTTCTGTCATATTCCAACAGACTTCAGTAGGGCCATGTAAATTATTAACAGGTACCAGTGGTGGCGCTTGCAGTGCTGTAACAGGAACTTATGTACGATTACGTAGTGCGACTCATCATTTTAGAATGTTCGAAAATATTATTTTGTACATTAAAATGTCTTACTCGTACAACATCGTTAACAGCTCGGCTGGTAGAATAGAGAAACCGAAAAAAAAAACAAAAAGCGTCTTACTTGCGTGTTATAGCTATGTATAAACTTTTCGCGTACTGATGCACAATCGATGTTCGTATCGTAATGGTCAATTATCGATTTAATCGGGGACTGACTGTTGGAAAGAGAGATCTAAAAAAATATTTTACTGTTACTAGCGATATGATAAAGGTTTGCAATGTACTATCGGAAGTCAAAAGGTTCTGTGATTTGGAAAGTAAAGCATTATATCGTTGCAAGTAAGAACAATACAGAGAGATATCAAATAGAGAGAAACAGTTATTGGTGTAAAATGTGTTGAAATACTAAAAATTAAAGATTATGTCAATTTTCAACAGACATCAGTAGCGCTCATGTCAATTATTAGCAGCTCTTAGTGGCGACGCTTGCAGTGTTGTGACAGAACTTTTGGTTCGATTACTTTGGAATATTCAAAAATAACATCTCGTCTTACTCATACATCTTTTCAGCTCGGCTGAAAGAGCCGAGAAGCTGCAAAGAAAACAAGAAACATCGTACTTTCGTGTTCATAACTATGTTTTTGGGTACGGCGTGGCTTACTGATGCACAATCGATGTTCATATCGTTTTAATTAATTATCGGTTTAATAGGAAAGAGAGACCTAAAAATTCATTTAACTGTTATAGATACATTAAATAGAAAAATTACCTTGTCCAATGAATCCGAGCAATGGATGACTTCAGAATATATCAAAATTTGAATCGCCCCACGAATGTCTTAGATTTATAGTATAAGGTTTGTTCCAAAAGAGCCACTTTGACTAGTACATAAACACGTTCATAAACTATCAAATGTGCAAGACCAGTACATGTAATAGATCATGGTTTATGGTCCTTGTTGAAACGCTTCTATTCTTCTACCTTCTTATCTTAGCTTTGGAAGTTGCAGCTCGAAAGATTTCTATAGACGAGCGGTCAAACCATCTTTTCAGGTCCTTCAACCATGAGTTCTGGCGTTTCCCTACTGATCTTTTGCCCTGTACCTTGTCCTCCATTATGAGTCGAAGCAGTTCGTATCTTTCACCTCTTATCACATGACCCAAGTACTTTATTTTTTCTCTTTGATGGTGTTTCGCAGTTCTTTTTGTTTATTCAGTACGTGTCGTCTTTGGTGACCTTTTGTGTCCGTCGAATTCACAATATCTGTCAGTATACATACATCTCGAAGGCATCTATTCTTTTTTTCTGTTTGTTGGTCTATTGTCCAACTTTCTCATCCATAGAGCAAGACAGAGAAAACGTAACATCCGACCATTCTTGTTCTGTGCCCAAGACTAAGGTCTGATCTTGTGAAGAATGCTTTCATATTTATAAGTGTTTTTCTTGCTTGTTTGATCCTTGATAGTATTTCTTTTTAGGAGATTTATATCGATTTATATCTATTATTCAGCTGGTTCGCAGGTCACGACTTCGGGAAAATTTCACTACAGTTTTTCGTTTTGGGCCCCCCTGACCTCAAAAACACCTTCCGTTCAAAAGTTTATATATATATATATATATATATATATATATATATATATATATATATATATATATATATATATATATATATATATATATATATATATATATTGAGATGATATGAGTTACTATGCTATATTAAATAAGTACATATAAAGAAAATTAAAGGAAATAGAGAAAGGAAAATATTCTTATTCCAAGGCAGAGTGCAAATGCAGTAAATTTGATATAATTTATCATCATCTTCTTCACAATTCCTTAAAAAGAAAAATAAAACAAAATAAGAAATCAAAAAAAATATACAAGTACATCTAAGAGATATTTATTTTAAAGATTCAATATAGTTTAATCTATAATATATAAAATTTTAATGATCATGTATTAGATAGATAATAAAAGTAAATATTTAAAAGTTTATAAAGTTTACAATACTTTGGTAATTAAAAACAATCTTAAATCAGTTAGAATAGAATTAAATTAGAAAATTAAATGACGAAATATGAGAATTCATAAAAGGAATATTAAATTTTTTTTACTTACTTTCAAAACACACAAGTTTAATTTTTCAAGCCATATTGTAATTTATTATAGTTTAACTTCCAAATGAAAAATTCTGAAAATAGAAAAATATTAGTTTATAGTTATAGTAAATTTAAAAAAAAAGAATGATTATTGTGTTCAATTTGAATAATGAATTAATAATTAGATTGTTTGTAATTTCATTTAAAATAATTAGTAGGCGAATAGGTAATATGAATGTATAGTTTAAGTTTGTTTAAGAATTTAGTTGTTTAATTGTTGATTTTGGAAGTTCTCTCTTGTTTTCGACCTTCTGGAGAGGAATGATGTAATAAAGTTTGCTCCGTTAAAATTTAGATTTTTTTTTTCAAAATACTTATAAAAGAAAGTTTAAAAGTAGTCAAAAGTGTTAACAAAACTACAAGGAAGTTCCTGATAGTATCTGGTAAGAAGTAAAGTCTATTTTTATGAAGAAATAAATGTTAGAAATTGTATGCTGAGCAGTTCATTGATATAAATGCTTCCTGAATTAATTTAAAGAAAGTAAAACCAGTTTCTAACAAGAAAGAAGATTATTAGTTTACTTACCATTTGATGTAAGAGCTGATTGTTTCCTGATTAGAAGAAATTTTATTAGTCAAAATCTCTAAAGTGTCCGTATATCATTCTGTGTTTGATTTTTACGTATTTAATGAACATTTAATTTCACTATACACTGTTTTCACTGTTTAAATAAGTTATTTTTCATCATTGGATAAGTTTAATTTGATTTATTAGTTACAAAATTCATAATTTTTCATATCATTTGATATCAACTACATTTGGTTTTTGAAAATAGTGTGTAAAAGCTCACAACACTATAAGAAAGAAAGTAAGGTTAAGGTTAAGATAGAGGCATCGTTCAGAAAACATAAGTTGGTCCATTATTTCTAAATTTTATAATCGTTTGTCAAAATTTTCAACATTAGTTGAATTTGAATCTATTTATTATTTGAAATTTTTGAACTCTGACCCTAAGAAAGAGAATAGCCAGGAGCATATTTTAAAATAATAATATTTAAAATAAAAGAAATTAATTTGAGTCTTACCTTCTTCACATTGATATTAAAATTTTAAAAAAATTCAAGGTAAGGATTACTTTATAGCATGGTAACTTATAGAATACTTTAGTCAAGAGTTATCATATGTTATAATATATATTATAAACCTATATACCGATACCGGTATAAAACATTTGTCATATTTGCCCATTTTAATGCTCTCTATCTATTGAGGCGCGTAACCAAGGGTAACGGTGGGAAAGTAGCTACGTTCCACCTTGGTTAGTAATTGTCTACTTTCCAACTGTTTTGTAGAGTGGAAAACCGTCTATTTTTAAACGATTGTGAATAAAATATTTTAAAGTAGATGCGCCAATGGAAGTTTTAACTGTAAAAAGTTTAATTTATCTGAGTAAGGTGTCTGCAATGCGTTACAACAATATAAAACATCATACATTTGCTAGTGTAACGTGTAGATTAGATTAAATTTTAAATTCCAAAGAAAACATCAGCGTTTGTTAAGTAACAAAGTTTACTGATGATGTTGCAGTATCTTTTTGGTTTGGCTTATGCGCTTATTCTTCGCTTTTATAACACCTATAAATTTAGCAGACATAGATGCATTATTATTGTTCAGATATAAACTTTAACCACACAACAGAATGCTGTTTATATATGAAATGTGTCTGGTAATTTTCTTATTTCCTATTTTTGTTTTACAAATCTTAACAGATGCCGTTTTGAGCGGGGAATTGATGTTAATTATTTTAATTATTCTTGGTTTTACGAAATGTAAAACGAGACCTCACTAACACTGCGGTATTATTTTCAACTCTACGTATATACAAGAGTACACATTTTAGTACGGAGAAATACCACAAATTGTTGTGGGGTACCACAGAGTAGTTTTTTGCGTAGAATCTGAATCCGATCTTAGAATTTTTTTAACACGTTAGGATTCTGGGATATTCAAGTATATGTTCAAAAAAACATTTTTTTTAAGAATAGCATTCTTATGGCGTAGTACACAACTGAGTCGAATGAACTCCGAAAACATTATTTCACGACAGTAATTATTGAATGTTTGTACGAACCCAACCATTGACCTGACCAGGGCTTTAAATCGGTTAATTACAAAATGGCCAAACAGATTTCGGTGTGTTACATATTGTTCTAAAGGGGTTTGAACCATAGGGGGAATGAGATGTCAAAAGGAAAGAATTGAAAGCGCCGAAAGGGCATTAGGGTTGTATTTCCAAAACGTGTACGTTATATTGTGAAAGAGATGAACCATAAATGAAGTGCCAAAAGGGCCGTAGTGACAACTGCCAAAAGAGCATTAGTGTTTTATCTTATAAACGGCCAGATTTATCGTTGTAAAGGAGTATCGGTGTGATAAAAGTGTCAAAGGCTAAATTGAAAGCGCCAAAAGGGCATTAGGCTGTAAACAGCTAAATAGAATTCGACAAACGTCGTGTTTTTGTATTGCGGTGTAAAGTGTAAACAGTCTTAAAAAGATCGTAATTAAAGCGCCAAAAGGGCATTTAAGCTGTATTTCGTAAACGACCCAACGGATTTAAGCTTGCGTCGTATCGTTTGTAAAGGGGTTACGGTGTAGTTTGGTAATTGGTGTCAACGTTATAACGTTGTAAGAGCAGTAAGACTGTATTTTGTAAAGGCTAAAGGGAATTCGATGTAAAAGGGTAAATAGTTTCAAAAGGACCGTATTTAAAGCGCCAAAAGGGCATGAAAGCTGTATCTCATGAACGACCGAACAGATTTAAGCGTGCGATATATCGTTGTAAAGGTGTTGCGGTGTAGAGTGATAACACGTGCCAAAAGGACCATAAGGCCACAAAAACATTAAGGCGTTATCTCGTATTAAGAGCTTAACGGAATTGGACGTAAAATGGTTACGATGGAAAGTGGTAAATAGTGTCAAAAGGATGCCAATATAGTATTAAAGCTGTATCTCGTAAATGACACAACGGATTTTAGCGTGCGATGTATCGTTGTAAAGGGTTTGTTGTGTAGAGTGATAAAAAGTATCAAAAGGCCAAAAGGGCATTAGAGCTGTGTCTTGTAAACGGCTAAACAGAATTCAACGTGTGACAAATCATTCTAAAGGGGATGAATCAGATGAGGTGTCGAAAGTGTCGTATAGAAAGTGCCAGAAGGTCAATAGGGCTATAACGGGTAAACGTCACTGTACGTAAAAAGTATGTTCAATCAAACAATACTTTAAATCATGATTAAAAGTGATCAAAAGTGACCACAATTGATTGCATGTTATTTATATGTATAATCGATTCTGATCATTCTGGTCACTGAAAATCATTTACTTATTTTAGAAAAAATAGATGTACGTTTTGATATCAAATTATTATAAAATTTGTTTAGTTCCACCACTGTCATCAAACAAGTTATGCATAGAATTTCTCCGAACAGGTTGCTTTATTATTTTTTGTAGGAAAATCACGGTGAGGTTGCTTCTGCTGTACCGTAAATGTGTTTCTGTGTCAGCAAAATATTAAATCGTTACGATGATGAAGAAAGTGACGTTTTTTATTGCATTTGTTAGGCGTGAACCACTATTAGTTTGTATTGATTTTATTGTTATTTGATTTAAATACATTTAATTAGCAAAGTGCAGCAATATAAAATCATATATGAAAGTAGGGAAATCGACATATTATGTTTTTTCAAAAAATATATATTTTTTTTGATAGCAAACGTGACTATAATTTTTAGGGCAAAATTGTTTCAAAAAAAAGTGTGAGGTGTCAAGGGACACCCGGATGGAACGAAGTTCCTTTCGATTAATTAGTGAAGGAATTAGTAATTTGTAAACATAACAGAGTGTTTATACATACATAAGCATTTATTATTGTCTGTATAAAATCTCTACTTACCTAACAGTTCGTTTCTTTTAACAAAAGTGTCCATTTATACAATACCAGAGCTTTAAATAACACATCTTTTTAAAATTACTTTTTATAATTTAAAACAGGAATTAACAATTCAATACAAAAAATTTAAAATTAAAATATTTGACAGTGACTGACAGTTAAGGTAATTTGACGTAGTCATGTTACGAACTATTTTTAAAATGTTTATGAATTTATTAATTTATAAAAACAGGATGAAATAAAATATAATACTATTATAGGTAATTATGTTTTTTTCTACAGTATTTTCTTTTTAATGTACATTTTCTTTTAATTTAAAATAGTGTCTTTTTAATTGTAATATATCTATCTATGAGAGAGAGGGAGAGAGAGTTATTTATTTTTTGGTCTGTGAGAGAGAGAAACATGCGTGTGTCGGTGCATTGTGTCGGTGCATAGTGTCGTGACAACTTTTGGTATGAATTTTTTTGGGCTAGCTCCCAGCGTCAGTCGTAACTGTTCGTAACGCGCGAAAGGGAACTTCGTTCCAATAACTTTATTGCATATTTTTTTTTGTCTTTCAATTAAGTGAATATTGTTTTATTTTCTTAAAATTCTCCCAAATAAAAAAATATCATTTGTAATCACTTACAATAACTGATAATTGCTTACAATTACTTATTGTGTTTACTTGCTACCAATTGTGTTCACTTTATTTATGATTACTTGTAATCATTTGCATTTCTATTTGATCACTTGGAATAATACTTACATTTATTTGTGATCCTTTGTAATCATTAGTGATCACTTGTAATCATTTGTGGTCACTTGTACTCATTTGTGATCACTTGTGTTTATACATATATGATCATTTGCATTTATAAGTGATCACTTGGAATCATTTGAGATAATCTGCATTTATTTGTGATCACTTGCAATCAGTTTTGATCATTTGATGATTATAAATTAGATTAATAAAAGGTTCAGTTTAAAACAGAAAGAAAAACATTTATTAAATTATTTTTTATCACTCCGTGCGGAAAGCACTGCTTTCGACCATACAGGACCGTGCGGAAAGCAATGCTTCCTTCAACGTTACGAAATATAAAACTTTTCATTACTCCGTGCGGAAAGCATTGCTTTCGACCATGCAGGACCGTGCGGAAAGCAATGAATGATCGTAACAGAGTTGATAAGTGTTTGCCAATTAAAAATAAATGAGATAGAAAGTGAATTAAGGGAAATTGATGATGAATTTTTTAATAGTTTTGCATCTGATAACGCGGTAGTAAATGCACCACGATATAATCAATCAAACGTTTCATTACTAAATAAAGATTTTGCATGTTGATTCTCAATTATTATCTAATATACTTAAGTTGAATAAAAAAAATATGTCTATAGAATTAAGCAACTGTACAAATATTACATTTAACGTATTTAACAAAGATTCATAACTACACATAATTTTGTATTCGCGGTACAGGCGAATCAGACCTAATACTACTTTTATTATCTTCTTTCCTTTTATTTTAGACAAATTCAAGAGCTTTCCTCACGGACTGATGAAAAATAGAATACGCAACTCGTGCGGTGCGTAGGTAATCCCATCACTCGTGCTTTTTATCGCGTTCACCTTTGGCTCACGCGACAAACGCACTCGTCATGGGATCACCCTCTTTCCGCACTCGTTACGTAATGTACTATTTCATATCACATGCATTGAAACAGATTGTTTTGATCCCAGTTTTGTCAGTCGAAACAAGACAGTTTCAGGCCAATGCAACTGTCAGTCAGAAACTGACAGTTTTTTCTGCCCTAGGGAAGAAACAACGTTATTTCTGCCCGGCACATTCATTTATTTATTATTTATGTCTTTATTTCAAGTCTGTCAGAATTGCATTTGTAACAAACAAAAGCGAATAAAATCATAATCGTCTGACAGCTGTCGTCAAATCGTTGTCAAGATATTACTACGCTATTTGTCTGAAATAGTCTTACTTCAACTGGCTACAGAGATCAAAACTCGCTGTTTCAATGCATGTGATATGAAAAATATAGTGTGTGGCACGGGATGAAACAAAGACGATTTCTGACCGGGCGAAGACAGCCCTAGTCAGAAATCGTCTTGTTTCACGCCTTGCCACACAATATACTATTTTTTATTTAACGTTTTTCTCTATCTTTTACAATGAAGCAAAATACCTACAAGGTGTATTAATTTTTTGATCCCTGTAACTTTATGTTAATTTATTATAATGCAAATTTTGTACGTTACGTAATAATTTTCATATATACTTTATTTACAGATCCACTTCAACAGATAATAAATCCAGTTCATATGCAAGTAAGTACTGTGGTATAATATATAAAAACACTAAACCTTTAGGAAGGTTTTAATGAACTAATTCTGACATTAATTGACAAAACTGAAATATAAATAATTTGTATAACAACAAGTAACAAGTATACTAAATTACACTACATTCTCCCGTCCTTTAGAAGTGAAAATAATCGGGTAATTTTCTACTCCGAGTCGATCTTCTAAGTGCCGGTGTAACATCAGAACATTTAGATTCCTGGAATTCAGAAGTAGTCTTAGGCGCCGTAGGTTCGGGAATTTCAATAACTTCGTTATTTTCTTCAGCATTAACAATTGGCTCAGAGAAAGATGCCTCATTTGTTTCTGTAACATCTCCAGCTGGAGCTAAATGTCTTAAAGAAATGGTAGATTCTCTACCATTTGCAAGTCTGACATAAGCATAATGGGGGTTAGCTTCTAGCAATTCGGCCTGTTCCACTTCAGGCTCATATTTGTTTTGTCTATTGAATTTTCTTATTAGTATAGGACCAGGAGAGCTTAGCCATGTTGGAAGAGATATACCGCTAGAAGACCGTCTGGGATGTATAAACATCCTTTCATGCGGTGAGACATTGGTTGCAGTGCATAGTAAAGATCTGATTGAATGTAATGCTTGTGGTAGTACTATTTCCCATTGATTTAATTTTAAATTATTGGATCGAATGCCAAGATGAATGGTTTTCCAAATTATATCATTATACCTCTCTACCTGCCCATTTCCTCTAGGGTTATACGGAGTTGAGCGACTAGTTGCTATTCCAACAGAAGTAAGAAAAGATTTGATTTCTTTTGACATAAAAGATGAACCTTGATCAGAATGAATATAAGAAGGAGTTCCAAAAAGAAAAAAGAAATTTTTAAGATGTTTAATCACTTCTGATGACGAAGTATTAGAACACGGAAAGGCGAAAGGAAATCTTGAAAATTCATCAATTACAGTAAGCATATAGGGCTTCCCAGTGCAAGTTGGGAGAGTTCCCTTAAAATCTAAATTTAAACGTTCAAATGGACTTGTAGCTTTTATTAAATGGCCCTCATGTTTAGTAAAACGAGGTTTTATTTCTGAACAAATTTGACATGAAGAGGTCATTTCTCGAATTTCATTTAATGTTACAGGAATATTTTTAATTTTTACCCAATGATACATGCGAGATATTCCAGGATGAAATAATGATTTATGTAGATCGTACAGATCAATTTTTGGTTGTGTTGAAAAACAGGCCCTAGAAATTGCGTCCGCCGCGATATTTAAAGATCCTGGGCGATATATAATATCATACTGAAAAGGAGACAATTCCAAACGCCACCTCAGGATTTTATCATTTTTTACTTTTCCATGACTCTTATTATTTAACATAAAAGATACAGATTTCTGATCTGTTATTAATTGAAATGGTTTTCCAATTAACAAATGTCTCCATTTACGTATAGACTCAACTATGGCATACGCTTCTTTCTCAACAGATGAGTGATTCTTTTCACTGCCAGTAAGAGTTCGCGAAAAGAAAGCTACTGGTCTGCCACCTTGACTCAATGTTGCTGCAATTGCAAATTCAGAGGCATCTGTTTCTACTACAAGTATTTCAGAATTGTTTATTGTAACGATCATTGAAGAAGCTATATCTTGTTTAAGAGAATTGAAAGTTTGTATTGCCTCCTCTGACAAAGGAAAACTAGAAGAGTGAGCAAGAGGACGAATCTTGTCCGAAAATCGAGAGATCCATCTAGAATAATGAGCAAATAACCCCAAAGTCCTCCTTAAAGAAGGAAGGTCCTTTGGTTCAGGAAGATCTAAAAGAGGTCGAAGACGATCAGGATCGGGTCTGATTGTCCCGTCTTTGATAGTATGTCCTAAGAGACTTATTTCATCAACAGAAAATTTCGATTTTTGTTGATTTATAGTTAGGTGGTATTTTTTTTGCAACTTCTAAAAATGTATTTAAATTGAGATCGTGCTCTTCTTGATTTCTACCACAGATAGTTATATCATCTAAATAAGCAAAAGTATCGCTAAGGTTTTCAGTAGTAATTATTTTATCAATTTCTCTTTGAAAGGCTGCTACACCATTAGTAACTCCAAAGGGAATTCGTTTAAATTAATATAACCTTCCACATGCCTCAAATGCGGTATAACATTTATCAGATTCCTTGATTGGAATTTGATGATATGCGCTTCGAAGATCTATAGCACTAAATATCCGATACTGACTTACTTTATTAATAATATCCTCTATGCGAGGAAGTGGAAATGCGTCAAGAAGTGTAAATTTTTTTATGGTTTGAGAATAGTTCACCACCATACGTTTTCTATGGTTATCATTACTGGTAACCAAAACTTGAGCTCTCCAAGGAGATTTACTTTCCTCAATTATATCATTTTTAAGTAAATTACTAATTTCAATTTTTATAAATTCTAAATCATCTTCAGAATATCTTCGAGATTTAATAGCTATTGGATGACAATTTGAAGTAAGATTTTCAAAGAGAGAAGCTTTTGGTACATTAGCAACAGCTAAATTACAAATATATAATGGACTTCTTTTTCCATTAAAATTTAATTTTAAGTATGAATGCTTATTTAGAATGTCATGACCTATTATAATAACAGCGCACAATCCACTTATTACTGAAATTTTAAAACTTTTATGAATTTCATTTAATACATTTAAATCTACGATACAGTATCCTACAATTTGAGTACACAAAAAGGTAGAAGCCATAGAAACACTGCCTTTTGATGGAAACATAGCAAGAGATTTTTCTTTAACAAATTCTACTCTACATTAATGTAACTATCTGAACTACCTGTATCTATTAAAGCATCTACTTTAATTCCATTAACTTCAATTTGAATGATAGCTTTAGTTAATTTAGGATGGATAGTAGCAATAATGGGATTATCAGACACTAAAGAAGCCGATTGATGTTCTTTAATTTTAGCCTTAGAGTTAGATGACTATCACACTACTCCCCAATGCCCAGACTTTTTGCATGTATTGCAGATGGAATTTCTCGCCGGGCATCTTTCTCTAGCATGATAATTTTGACCACAAAAGAAGCATTTTCTTCGGTTAGGAATTGCATTAAGTTGTGAATCGTCTCCTACAGAACCTAAGTTGAGGCTAGAATTCACTGTAAGATTCAAAGGTACAGAATTCGAAGTTGATCCACCATAAGATACAGATTGCTCTTGAGCAGCTTCTATGGATTTTGCTTTGCTGACAGCTTCTTGAAGAGTCAGCATACTATTTTCTAGGAGCCTTTGTCTAATTGTTCCAGAAGATAATCCTCTTATAAATGAATCACGAATATACTCATTTTTATATTGGTCAGCAGTGACATCTTTAAATGAACAATTTTTACCTAATGTTTTCAGAGCTTGTAAGTATTGATCAATATTTTCACCCAAGTTTTGCTTACGTGTTGCTAACATGTGTCTAGCATATATTTCATTCAGTTTCTTGTCATAAATTTCTTTAAGTAATTTGATTGCTGCATCAAAGTTTTTACATTCTGCAATTAAATCGTATACTGCTGGTGAAATGTGATTTATTAGAAGACTTAGCTTCTTATTTTCTTGTTCATCGGGAATGTTAGCAGATTCAATAAAGTTTTCAAAAGTCTGAAACCAATGTTTCCATTCCAATGGTGCGATATGACTGTTAGGATCTTCGTTAAAACGTTCTGGTCTCAGAAGCCGATCCATTTTTCTAATTTGTTCATTAAATTTTGTGGTGTAATATATAAAAACACTAAACCTTTAGGAAGGTTTTAATGAACAAATTCTGACATTAATTGACAAAACTTAAATATAAATATAATTTGTATAACAACAAGTAACAAAGTATAAGTAACAAGTATACTAAATTACACTACATTAATTCGAATTTGGATATTCGATTACTTGATTTTTCTTATTTTTTTAGTTCAATTTGTGCTGTTATTCAGTTTTTAATCGGGTTTTTCTATTGTACTTGTTGTTTTTTTGAGTTTATCTTGTTTTCTCATTTCTAGTTTTTTAACTATTTCCGTTTTACTTGTTTCAGTTTTTTCAATTTTTCTTGTTTGTCCGGGTTTTTAGTTTTTCGTTCTTTTTCCACTTTTTGAGTTTTTGTAACTTTCGTACATTTTTTACGATTTTTGTAATTTTGTCCCCGTAATTTTGATTATTTCTGGTGTTATTATGGTTTCTGCTTTTCCATTTTACTTTACTTTCTCGATTACTTCATTTTTCGAATTTTCTCATTTATTTTTTTTTTTCGTTTTTGGTAATTTCTGCGCTTATTCATTTTTTTGTCGTTTTTTCTTCTTCTGTTTTCTGTTTTTTTTTTAATTTATCTTCCAGTTTTTTACCTATTTTTTATTTTTATTTTTCTCATTTTTGTTATGTTATCGTTCTTTATTTTTTGAATTTATTTTTGTGATTGTTTCTTGTTTTTTACCTATTTTTAACCTGTTTTTTTTTAATATATTGGATTTTTCGTTTTGTTTTACCTATTTTTTAGTTATTTCTGGTTATTTCCTTTTATTTTCGATTGTTTCTATTTTTGGTATATATTGTATTTTTTTTTTGAATTTTTCGTTTGTTCCCATTTTCCATTATTTTTAATTTTTTAAGTTTACTTTTATTATTTTCAATTTTTTCGATTTTATTTTTCTGTATTTGTTTTTTAATTTGTAAGATTTTTCGATTCTTTGCCGTTTTTCGGTTCTTCTTTTTGATTTTATCGTATTTTCTCGTTTTTAAATTTTAACTCATTATTTTCGTTTTATTTTTTAGTTTTTTCAACCTGTGATTTTTTTCATTTTTTTTATTTTTTAAATTTTTTGCGTTTTTATAAAATTTTTATTCTGTTTTCTTTTTTATTTTAATTAATTTCTGTATTTGTTTCAAATTTTTAAATATTTTTACTTATTTTTTTTTTAATTGTTTTTGCTATTCCGGGATTTTCAGTTTTTTTATTTGATTTCTAATATTTTTTTGTTGTTTCAATTTTTGTATTTTTTTTTTTTTGAATTTTTCGTTTGTTCCCATTTTCCATTGTTTTTAATTTTTTGAGTTTACTTTTATTATTTTTAATTTTTTCGATTTTATTTATTTTATATTTAATTTTTCTGTATTTGTTTTTTAATTTGTAAGATTTTTCGATTCTTTGCCATTTTTCAGTTTTTCTTTTTGATTTTATCGTATTTTCTCGTTTTTAAATTTTAACTCATTATTTTCGTTTTATTTTTTAGTTTTTTCAACCTATTTGATTTTTTTCATTTTTTTTATTTTTTAAATTTTTTGCGTTTTTATAAAATTTTTATTCTGTTTTCTTTTTTATTTTAATTAATTTCTGTATTTGTTTCAAATTTTTAAATATTTTTACTTATTTTTTTTTAATTGTTTTTGCTATTCCGGGATTTTCAGTTTTTTTTATTTGATTTCTAATATTTTTTTGTTGTTTCAATTTTTGTATTTTTTTTTTTTTTTTGAATTTTTCGTTTGTTCCCATTTTCCATTATTTTTAATTTTTTGAGTTTACTTTTATTATTTTTAATTTTTTCGATTTTATTTATTTTATATTTAATTTTTCTGTATTTGTTTTTTAATTTGTAAGATTTTTCGATTCTTTGCCGTTTTTCAGTTTTTCTTTTTGATTTTATCGTATTTTCTCGTTTTTAACTCATTATTTTCGTTTTATTTTTTAGTTTTTTCAACCTAAGTGATTTTTTTCATTTTTTTTATTTTTTAAATTTTTTGCGTTTTTATAAAATTTTTATTCTGTTTTCTTTTTTATTTTAATTAATTTCTGTATTTGTTTCAAATTTTTAAATATTTTTACTTATTTTTTTTTTAATTGTTTTTGCTATTCCGGGATTTTCAGTTTTTTTTATTTGATTTCTAATATTTTTTTGTTGTTTCAATTTTTGTATTTTTTTTTTTGAATTTTTTGTTTGTTCCCATTTTCCATTATTTTTAATTTTTTGAGTTTACTTTTATTATTTTTAATTTTTTCGATTTTATTTATTTTATATTTAATTTTTCTGTATTTGTTTTTTAATTTGTAAGATTTTTCGATTCTTTGCCGTTTTTCAGTTTTTCTTTTTGATTTTATCGTATTTTCTCGTTTTTAAATTTTAACTCATTATTTTCGTTTTATTTTTTAGTTTTTTCAACCTAAGTGATTTTTTTCATTTTTTTTATTTTTTAAATTTTTTGCGTTTTTATAAAATTTTTATTCTGTTTTCTTTTTTATTTTAATTAATTTCTGTATTTGTTTCAAATTTTTAAATATTTTTACTTATTTTTTTTTAATTGTTTTTGCTATTCCGGGATTTTCAGTTTTTTTTATTTGGTTTCTAATATTTTTTTGTTGTTTCAATTTTTGTATTTTTTTTTTGAATTTTTCGTTTGTTCCCATTTTCCATTATTTTTAATTTTTTGAGTTTACTTTTATTATTTTTAATTTTTTCGATTTTATTTATTTTTTATTTAATTTTTCTGTATTTGTTTTTTAATTTGTAAGATTTTTCGATTCTTTGCCGTTTTTCAGTTTTTCTTTTTGATTTTATCGTATTTTCTCGTTTTTAAATTTTAACTCATTATTTTCGTTTTATTTTTTAGTTTTTTCAACCTGTGATTTTTTTCATTTTTTTTATTTTTTAAATTTTTTGCGTTTTTATAAAATTTTTATTCTGTTTTCTTTTTTATTTTAATTAATTTCTGTATTTGTTTCAAATTTTTAAATATTTTTACTTATTTTTTTTTAATTGTTTTTGCTATTCCGGGATTTTCAGTTTTTTTATTTGATTTCTAATATTTTTTTGTTGTTTCAATTTTTGTATTTTTTTTTTTTTGAATTTTTCGTTTGTTCCCATTTTCCATTGTTTTTAATTTTTTGAGTTTACTTTTATTATTTTTAATTTTTTCGATTTTATTTATTTTATATTTAATTTTTCTGTATTTGTTTTTTAATTTGTAAGATTTTTCGATTCTTTGCCATTTTTCAGTTTTTCTTTTTGATTTTATCGTATTTTCTCGTTTTTAAATTTTAACTCATTATTTTCGTTTTATTTTTTAGTTTTTTCAACCTATTTGATTTTTTTCATTTTTTTTATTTTTTAAATTTTTTGCGTTTTTATAAAATTTTTATTCTGTTTTCTTTTTTATTTTAATTAATTTCTGTATTTGTTTCAAATTTTTAAATATTTTTACTTATTTTTTTTTAATTGTTTTTGCTATTCCGGGATTTTCAGTTTTTTTTATTTGATTTCTAATATTTTTTTGTTGTTTCAATTTTTGTATTTTTTTTTTTTTTTTGAATTTTTCGTTTGTTCCCATTTTCCATTATTTTTAATTTTTTGAGTTTACTTTTATTATTTTTAATTTTTTCGATTTTATTTATTTTATATTTAATTTTTCTGTATTTGTTTTTTAATTTGTAAGATTTTTCGATTCTTTGCCGTTTTTCAGTTTTTCTTTTTGATTTTATCGTATTTTCTCGTTTTTAACTCATTATTTTCGTTTTATTTTTTAGTTTTTTCAACCTAAGTGATTTTTTTCATTTTTTTTATTTTTTAAATTTTTTGCGTTTTTATAAAATTTTTATTCTGTTTTCTTTTTTATTTTAATTAATTTCTGTATTTGTTTCAAATTTTTAAATATTTTTACTTATTTTTTTTTTAATTGTTTTTGCTATTCCGGGATTTTCAGTTTTTTTTATTTGATTTCTAATATTTTTTTGTTGTTTCAATTTTTGTATTTTTTTTTTTGAATTTTTTGTTTGTTCCCATTTTCCATTATTTTTAATTTTTTGAGTTTACTTTTATTATTTTCAATTTTTTCGATTTTATTTATTTTATATTTAATTTTTCTGTATTTGTTTTTTAATTTGTAAGATTTTTCTATTCTTTGCCGTTTTTCGGTTTTTCTTTTTGATTTTATCGTATTTTCTCGTTTTTAAATTTTAACTCATTATTTTCGTTTTATTTTTTAGTTTTTTCAACATATGTGATTTTTTTCATTTTTTTTTTATTTTTTAAATTTTTTGCGTTTTTATAAAATTTTTATTCTGTTTTCTTTTTTATTTTAATTAATTTCTGTGTTTGTTTCAAACTTTTAAATATTTTTACTTATTTTTTTTTAATTGTTTTTGCTATTCCGGAATTTTCAGTTTTTTTTATTTGATTTCTAATATTTTTTTGTTGTTTCAATTTTTGTGTTTTTTTTTGTTCGGGTTACTCGTTTGTGGTTATATAATCTAGAAATTGAACCATAGCTCCATCTACTGGATGTCTACGCAAAGTAAATTTCAAACGATGTTGGAGAGTTGTATCGATGACTTAACCCGTCGTCTATTAAGCATACATAGAACTAAACAATAATTACAAACAATTCTAAATGAATAATTACTTAAAAATACATTTTATAGTGGAACTACATAGACCATTTTCGATCCATTTAAACACACACAAAAAACATCAAAATCGTCACAGCACAATGATGCGCTTATTTTTTTTTTCATGTAAAGAATTACATTTTTTAAATTGGTCCAAGCAAAATACAGATTAAATTAAAAAAAATAAGTAATAAATTTAATAAATTTTGTGAAACGTTGGATGGATTAAAAAATATTTTTAACTGGAAAAAGATGATTGACATAAAGGAGCTCTAATAAAGGAAACACAGTTAACCCTAAAGGAAATTGGATTTAATTTCCTGGTAGAACTCGAGAGATTGGTCGAATAAGAAAATAAAGATAATGAACAAGTTTAACTTTGAGAAATAACTTCTCTTTGAAGATAATAAATGTATATTCTTTCCTCAGTTTAACATAAAAAAATTGATTGAAATTACTTTTTGGTTCTACCTTGCAGAAAATTTACAAAACCAGATGATGCTACTGTTTTTAGTTTTTATACATTTAACATTTATATCAGTTTTAGATTTATACTAGCGCTAATTTACCCTTTAAACTAAAATATAATAAAGTCTATGCGTATAATTAACAAAATTTGACAAAAATACCACTGGCTACGAAAATATTGCATAGGTCGGAAAATGCTGCCAAGAAAAATTTAGCTGACTCATCCAAATTTATTATACAAGGTATTTCATAAAGCGACCATGAAAAAATCTTGAAATGTATTTTTATATTCCCCAATTTACTACGAGAGGGCATAATCAAAAGTCAAATATTAAAATTTTTCTAATGAGTCTACCAAAGTTATACCTTAACGTGGAAATAAGACGCCATCTACCAAAGGGTGTCCCAAGTTGTGATGAAGCAAAAGAAGAAATCTGTCATTTACACTTGCGTTTAACAATATCTAATTGTCTTTTTTTATAAAAGATTACACCAAAAATAAATTTTAATTCATAAGACGCCATCTACCAATGGGTGTCCCAAGTTGTGATAAAGCAAAAGAAGAACTCTGTAACCAACACTTGCGTTCAACAACATCTAATTTTCATATTTCTATTCTATTATTTAACAAAATTGTCAATTTTTAGTCAAAAATGGGACCTGGTTTTACCCCTCTATTGCTGCGTTCCTCCCCCAAGTCAAGAAGCTTCAGGATTAAAACCAGGTCCCATTTTTGTTATTTGTCTTTTGAGTACGCTCCTTCGTGGTAAATTGCGAAATTTAAAAAGATTTCCAAAATATTTTCTTGGTCAATTTTATAATAACATTTTTTTTCTTAACTTTCTATGTATGTGATATGTATGAGATATGGCCGCTAGCCATTTTTAGCTTTCTTAACTTATGTTCATTTTGCCAAATTTTAACAAACAATAACTACATTTACCCTGTATACATAATTTAAAACAAAGTCTATCTCATACGGATTATTCACAAAATTTGACAGAAATATCGCTCGCTACGAAAATATTGCCAAGAAAAATTTAGCTTACTCATGTAATACTTCGTTTATTATATCTAAAAGTAAAACAATTCAATATTACTTCAATATTTACTTTAAAAGTATTCAGTTTTATTTTAATGCTAATAAGAATAAGAGTAATAAATTAATCTAGTAATTAATTAGTTAATTTACAAATGTTTATACCAGTTAATCATGACTATATGTCAGATCAAAATAGACGTACTCATTTCCATAGTTTGACCTGAACTTAATATAATAATGATTAATATTAATAGCAAGAAATTAAAAATACTGGAACTGGACCAGACAGCTGAAAGTTATGGTAATGAACTTTATTTAATTCATAAGCGTACAGTTGATTTTAATTTTAATATAAATTTTAAAAGTTTTATCTATATTATAGTGATATGGATTTTTCTTCGTGGCACACGTTCCTTCAATGAAATTTTGGAACGTGATCTTCTATTTGTAAATTGGTTGTCTCGATTAAGTAAATTTTTGAATTGATGTTTTTGTTAACATATTTTTGTTTTTGTATTGGTTTGTGTTGGAGACATAGGAGATATTGATGAGATTGTCATAGATTATGTAGAAAGAATTGTCATTAAAAAAAAAGTTATAAAACCAAATTAAAGAAATTTTATTTTTAAACGTAAATAAAAAGAAAAAATTATATTAGAAGAATAATAAAAGTAAAATAAAGCAGGAGTCAATAGAAATAGGTACCAGAACTTTGAAGGTAGAGCAACGGAGAGAAATAGTTGAGATAACAAGGGAAGAAGAAAGAAAGAAAGAACGAGATAGAAGGTATAGAAAAGCAGGAGAAGGAGCTAATATATAGAAGAGTGGATAGAAGACAAAACAAAGGAATACAGGAAGTTATTTTTATTGTGTACTAGTTGTACTCGCAACGTCGTTCGCGTGGTGTGATTGTTGTATAAAAATTTCTTACCCCACCCCATTTAAGGTATGGGAGAGAAATTTTTATACACCAGGCATTAAGTTAAAAGAAGACAAATACATCTGTGAAAACCGCATTCGAATCGGATCAGTAGTTTTCATGTGATGCGCGCACAAACATACAGACAGACAGACAAAAAAATCTAACCACTTTTTTGGGTTCTATTTCGATGCACCCGCGAGGTCGTTGGCGTGGCGTGTTGACTTCTGTATAAAAATTTCTTTCCTCACCCCGTTAAAGGGGTGGGGGGAGAAAGTTTTATACACCAGATGTTATGTTGAAAAAAGACAAATACGTCTTTGAAAACCGCATTCGAATAGGATCAGTAGTTTTCATGTGATGCGCGCACAAACATATACATTTCTACATTTTTATTATATGTATATAGATTTGTTTGTAAGGACTGCCACGTATTTTAATGAATTTAAAACAAAATCGAATTTGAAAACAAATAAATTAATTAACGGAAATACAACTAGTGAGTCGCGCCACCGATTTAGACGGTCAAAATCGGAAACCCCTGTTGTTCCAGGCACTACTTTACCCACTGGAGATAATTAAATAAATTCAAAATTTTTCCAAGAACTATTTGAATTGTACAATAAAAAAAAAACGATAAAGTGAGCTAAATAAAACCAAAATATCAACTAGACCCTTCTTTAATGAAAATATTAAGAATTTACACAACTGTCAAGCCTCGTGCTTAACAACGCTATCAGTATTTATATATAAAACAAAGAATTAATAAATGAATAATTTTAAAGATAAATTTATCAATATGTGTGATCACACGCAATACAAAAAAAAACATAAACAAGAAAAATAAATCTTAACTAGTTACTATAACCGCGTCTTAAATCTAGTTAGCTTATCTGTTACTGCTAGTAAGTTTCTGCAGTCCTTTGCTTGTCTAATACTTGGGTCGGTTCCAAAATCAAGCCTTCTCCAAAACCAAAAGGCTTACACCAAACACAAAACGTATGCTCGAACCAAGTATCAGGCCTGCTCACAAAAGAAGCCTGTACCTAAGGCTTATGCCTATATCTAGGACTAATGCCTGTATCTAGGACCCTAAAATCGTAATATAAAATCAACGATAGCTTAAACAGATTTAAATGACTCCTTGAATTAGTTTGACTTGATTACTTTAATACAACTTGAACACATTAACTTAAATTTATACTGCAATGAAAGAACAAAGTGAATTTACATGAATAATACAACATTTAGCAAATGACTTCTCTGAATTTACATTTAATAGGCAAAACTTATGATTGAAATGTACTCAACGAAACTAAATTTGACTTGCTAGTCACAACAAAATTATAACAATAAATTAAATCAAAATTTAACATAAAATTAATTAATAATATTAAAAAAAAATAATCGAAAAGGAGTCTAGTTTCACATTAATAAAACCTACATACAGCACAGAAATACATATGTAAAATAAAGATATTAACCAAGATTGCGATTAAATGGCGTTATTAATGTTATAAAAATAAAATTACGTGACTCACCTATCAAGATAGGGTTATTCTACTTCGTTAAACTCGATACCCCAGCTGGTAGTTGGGTAAAAACAATTGCCTCGTTGCTAACTGCAATGTTGAGCAAATTCCGACCACGATTGCTGTCTAAGTGGTTTCAAAAATACCAGTCTCCCCTACTGTCTGTTTCATAAGGAACAAAAGGACCATTAAAATCGAAATAATTACATGGATAACGAAGCGTGTACTCACCAACAGAAAATTTTACTAAATATCCGGACACAAAGCCGTATTTTCCACCGAATTTACCAAAATCCAGAAAAAAATCTCCTCCTCAATATTCGATGGAAACAAATTAAGCTTAATTACGCAAATCCAACCTGAGTTGACCCCGATGTACAGGGATGCAAATTAAACTCTCAAAAATTTTCTCGTTAACACGCGTTCACTTCGAAAGCTTTAGGTGAAAAGAGGGAATCTCCCCCAATTATCAACCTTCACTCGATTTGACAACTTCAAAAGAAATAGATGGCCTCTACTACGATAGGGACAATAACCATAGCTTATTCAGCCAACAACTTACGAACAAACAGGGGTCATTCGATACGTTTAATCTTATTATTTAAATAGCTAACAACAAATATCCCAACATTACTTAATTTCCCTATTTATTTTCGATTCTAATAATAAAGTTATAAATATGACCAAGCGCTGGCTGCGAAACCACAATATCCAAGTTATCGACGAGAGGGTAGATCAAATGTACTACTGTCAATGATTTCAAACAACAACACAAGAATAATAAACTTATTTACAAAACCAATTTTAGCAACAACTAAATATAATTTTATGGCCGAAAATAATAAACAGTTGGCGTTTTACTATTAACGAACCAAATCAGCCGGTTCTCGACCCAGTAAACCTTTAATAATAGGAATTTTCAAGGTAAGAATATACTATGTTTATAGATTAAAATATCTCAGTGTTAACGAGAAATTAGCCCGTGACAGGACAATCAATTTGGATATATCAGAATCCTCGACCGATAATTACATTGAAGGAGGGTGTTCGAGCAGGAAGATCCATAACAATATATATTGTTATGATTTGATTGGTTTAAAAAATTTTGTATTGGATAATAGGTAACTGTCTTTATATATACCTATGTGCTTTAAAAACTTTATTTCAGAAAAGTGTTTTTTGGGATATAAAAAAGTTACCTGAAGACCGGGGGATAAATAAGTTGGAGTTAGAAAATTTTATTGAATTGGTTGAATTTTTGAAATGTCATTGAGTAAGAAAAATGTAAAATATTAATAACATAGTTAGTTAAAAATAGTAGTTTGTCCAACAAGTGCGAAATGTGATACTTTTCCCACGAACGAAGAAGGTTGCGAACACGAGCTGCCAGGCAATTAGCATCCCACTGGGCTTAGGTAAGGGGTGACGCGAAAGACTTTTTTTTGACTGGCGACGTTATTTCAACAAAAACAAAATTTTCGTAGACATATATATCGAACATTGGACTTACGGATAAAACAACTTTTCATGCCTTTACGTATATTTGGTTTCAAAAAATAATCAAAGGTTGATCGAAGTCAATTAATTTTTTTTTCCTTTTGTCAACAATTTTGCTAAAATAACCCTTAACAAAGCAGACTCTGGGAAAGTCACGAAAAAGTTAAGCCAAGTACCGACCAGGGTACATGTTGTCAACATTGTTACCAACAAGAATCCGCAGCAAGTTGATAGTTACTCGGCAACAGGCAACTTTTGCGCGGAAAAACATAAAATAATTTTTGAAATTTAGTAACTGTACGAACACGAATATGTCATAAAGGAAAAATTGAAAAAATGTTACATACGACAGGATTCGAACTTGCAGTCTTTACCTATAGCCGGTAACGCCTCTTAGCCACTTCAGCAACAGATACATTAGTATTTAGTCGGATTTTTGATTGTCTGGATTCAATTCATGTCACATATCACAGTTACTCAACCATTTAAGCACATGTATGCATCATGTTAATAAGAAAGAGATTATTTGTCGAATCGACAATTGAAACATCAAACTCTTAAGTCACTTTTTTGTGTCTTGTCTTTTTATTGGGTTAGGACACTGGAAACATAGATTTTCAGTAAACTACTTATTTTCCGATATATTTTATGTGGTTTTTGAAATTTAGAAATTATACAAACAAGAAAATGACAGATGTAGTAAAAGTCTGTTGGTCATTAACTTTTTAGTTAAATAAAACTGCAAATGAATTCTAACAGTAGTTTTAGTGTTTCCTGTGGATCATTTTTTTCACATGTCTTATTTGATATCTAGAATTTATCTGGTGGTTTGAAAACGTCACTTGGCCTCTTATTGTTTTATCTTTTGTTTGAATTAGACGTAAGGAAGTCTTGTGAATAAGCTGTCATGATAAAAAATCAGTCGTGATTAGTACTAGGGTTGATATTAAATTAGAATACGAATTTCCATCGTAGTTGTTTTTAGCCAGACTCTAAATGCGATTGTTGTTTATTTCAATATTGTGGTGAACATGTGTTTCTTAAAAAAAATAATTACTTTTATTTCAACGTCGGTATTGTGGTTCTGGCAATACAACTACACGGGACCTGTTTGTAAATAGCAAATTGCTACTTTGTATCGTTTCTAGCAAAGGGCAGGCACAGATCTAATCAAGAAGGTCCTTTGTTTCACATTTGGACGCATTCATTTAGAAACTAACTTCTACGCCATAGAGATTTGAGAATATTCAATTTCATTATCCAGGTGCCTACTAATTTTGGGTATTCAGTTGCCGGAGTAGGTCTATAGATAGAAAGACCATCATGGACAACCCTTTGTTCCCAGGAATAAACTGGAATTAGAAATAAAAGTTTTTAGAAAGTTTATTAATATTACGGTTTTTCTGAAATCATTTTAAATGAAATAAACCATCCGCTTACTGAGTTTAATTTGTCAAATTTGTACTTGAATTCCTTTCCCTAAATCAGAAAACATGGAGGACTAATACTAGTATTAAAATTCGAACCCTGGAGTAAATTATTTTTTGTAATTTAAATCTTAAAATATCACGTTACAAATTTGGGAATTTCATTGATTTTTTAAATAATTTAATTATTGTCTTCGTTGATTTGGCAAGTAAGCTAGAATCCAACGTGCCGAAAACATTGGACTACTAAAATAAATAACATTAATAAAAAAGTACTAAAATATGCAATAACGCTATAAAAATAGCGTTTTATGCATTTGGCTATGCAAGGATATGCAAGTGCATATTTTAGCATTTCTATACGCCACTACCAGGTTTAATGGTAAAATTTTCTAATTTACGGGTATTTCCGCTTACTTCAAAGAACATATTCTAAGTCACCTAAGTAGATCCAGTTCCATGACTTAGATTTTAATTGGTTAATTGTATAGTCCTTTCAATGCCAGTTTACCATCGTCGGCTTTTTAATCCCATTGAGGCCAATGCCGACCATTGGCGTGGAAATGAAGAAAGAGCGCCAGTTCATTAAACGCATATTTCGGAAAAAATGTCGACCTTCAGATATGGCTAAGCTATACCTAAGCTATACCTTCCTTCCATACAAGATGAATTTGATTTTAACAAAGAATCTGTGATTCTACTTGCTTTTAACCATCTTCGCTGAAACTCTAACTTGAGCCTTGAAAATTTGTGCTTGATGTCTTTCCGTTGCTCTTCAGAATAATTATCCTGATTTCTCAGATAGTTTTCCAGAAATTCCAATTTCTTGTCGAAAATGAGAAATTCCTGGATATACATTAGTTTAAATAGGTTTCTTCACCCTTAAGTAATGCAAATGAAAAAAGATTTTTTTTTAATCTTATTGCTTGTTTATTAACAGTTACAGAAGAAAAAAATCAATATTTTGCAGACTTGTGGATATTAGCGGTTACTGATTTTAAAGATTTTAAATTTATTTACCAATAAACTTTAGCTGTCAGTCTGCACGAACTTGGAACGAATACTACATTTCTTAACTTGTTCGACATATCGGTTTTGATTTTTTTATCTAAGTTTCTTAACTTAGTACCTTCTATCTAAAAAGTTGATTTAATCAGATGCTACACTCTAATTATTTTAATTATTATTTACACTATTTGGACATTCACGACTCGATCTCCTTCAAAACCCAAACTGTCCGTTTGCAGTTTTTTTCCAAACTTTAACTCCTGCCAACACCTGCGAAATTTGGTTACTACGCAATCAATGATCAGATTACTCTTTCTAGTTATTCTCCTTTTTAATGTTGCTATAAACAATAGCTTACTACAGAAGATTGTAAATATGTTGTTTTATCATGTATTTAAAAATAATATATTTTTCTTTTATTATATTTTCCCGTAAGTTACATGTCATTTGATCATTTATTATATATATAGCATGATAAAAAGCTATCTAGTCTCCGTATATTGATTAGCAACTGATGCCATTATATCCCTATAGAAACAACAGTTTTATCAATATTCAGTTCAACTACATATCTTTATTTTTGTTTTAATTACAAAAGTAAAAATAATTTCTCGTTTTTAATTATTATATCATTATTTTTTTAGTATGGTCTGTTTAATAAACGAAGCAATTTATTTTAAAAATTTTTCGTTGTTGACGGTTTGTTACAATCTAGTCAGGTAATTGTAACTAATGAAAGTATAAACATGTATGGTAAAAGTGTTGTACAAGGAAATTTAAATTTACAAAACAAATTATGTAATCAACTGTACTGTATGTAAACAAGAAAAAAGATGTATATGTTCCTAGAAATGTATATCACTGTTTTATTAAACTTTTTGTTCAATTAGATGAAAAAAGTGAGAGGTGTCAAGGGACACCCGGATGGAACGAAGTTCCTTTCAATTAATTAGTGAAGGAATTGTAATTTGTAAACACAACAGAGAGTTTGTACATACATAAGCATTTATTATCGTCTGTATAAAATCTCTACTTACCTAACTCTATCAGCAATATCCGGAACTTGTGCAGAAACACTGTCAGGATACATTATTGTTTTTATTTTCTATTATTTTAATATTTATTATCTACAAAAAACCTGTATAAACTTAACAAAGTCGCGACACTACTACACTGTTCAAAGCAAAATAGAAAAAAAAAATAGTAAATCTATTATTTTCAACAGTTCGTTTCTTTTAACAAAAGTGTCCATTTATAAAATACCAGAGGTTTAGAGGATATACATCTACCTAGAATTACTTTTTATTTCAATTTAATTTAAAACAGGAATTAATAATTTAATACAAAATTTTAAAATTAAAATATTTGACAGTAACTGACAGTTAAGGTAATTTGACGTAGGTACCTAACTAGTCAAGTTAAGAACTATTTTTAAAATGTTTATGAATTTATTGATTTATAAAAACAGGATGAAATAAAATATAATACTACTAGCTGACCCGGCGGACTTCGTACCGCATAAAACTGATGTCTTTTTAGGTTTTTTCAAATTTTTACGATTTTATTTTGTTTTCAATTATTTTTTCTGATTTTATCGTTTTTATCGTAAGTTATCAGGTGCATACTATTTTTTTATTATATTTTGTAATTTATCGATTAATTATATTAGTTAGCATATTATTCAATTTAGCAAGAATTTGTTAAAATATGTGAGATATAAACTGGCCACCTTACGGTGGTGCAATAGTACTTTATTAAGTCGTAATTGCTAGTTTAAATATATAAGATACTAACTGCGCCACCTTACGGTGGCCTACTTAGGATTGGAACTTCATTACTTAACCGCTAGATGGCGTTGAATTTTTTGACAAACAATTTTTTTAGTTTTCGTAAAAAATAAAAAATATTTTTAATAAAAAGTGGGTATCCTATGTTACTTCTAATACCTTCAAGAATATGTGTACAAAGTTTCATGATGATCGGTTGAGTAGTTTTCGCGTGAAAGCGTAACAAACAAACTTACATTCACATTTATAATATTAGTAGGGATAGGGATAGGAATGTGATAATACTTACATGTATATATATTTTAATTTTAATTAAAGAGTTTTAAACAATGAAGCACAAATAATTAATAATCACAATTTATAAAAAGAACTTTTTATAGTAGAAGAAAGTTTTTATTACTGATGTATAGGTAATATTACTATTCTATAAATATTTCATTATCAAAATGGCGTTCATTAACATCCATTACAATTAAATTAAAGAATAAGTTAAGTAATGAATTCAGCGAAATTTGAATGAAATGTAAGTTAATTCTATTAAATGGTAACTAACACTTACCGTTTACTTGATAACACACTAATCACTAATCACTTTTTATTAAACTGTATAGTTTCAAAGCACATAGGTACCACAACTTTTTATGTTAAAACTTTTCATTAATTAAAACTGAATTTAAGTGTCACCTCGACAATGCACAGCATCCTTGATATTGCAAAAATATTAAGTCATACAACGCTGTGATTGATCATAGAGAGGATTGTTTCCTTGTTAACAAAATCAAGGGTAGTTGTATCTAAAAACTTTCTAAAACAGTTTATTTTATTACAGTTAAAATTAAAATAATAATTACTGTTTTCACATGTAAAAACAAAAAAAAAAACTTCCCTCTGGCGTAATCGATCCCATTACGATAACCCAACCGAAATGTGATAATCAGCCGCTGATCCAAATTAGCTACTAAGACCTTACATGGCGACTTTCAAAATGATAATATCATATTTAATATAATAACAATTCAATAAACAAATAATTTGCAATAAAATAATATTGCGACTAAATTATGTAAGCTATCCTATCTTTCAAGTTGGATCAAACTGCGCACGGTGTGCAAATTTGATTAAAATCGGTTTAGTAGTTTAGGAGTCCATTGCGGACAAACAACGTGACACGTAATTTATATATATTAAGATTATAGGTACTTATTTTTTTCTACAGAATTTTCTTTTAATTTAAATTAGTGTCTTTTTAATTGTACTTTTTTTAGTATTTATTTATGTATATTAGGGTTTCCTATTTAAATAAAGATAGGTATATCTATCTATGAGAGAAAGAGAGAGAGAGACAACATGCATGTGTCGTGTCGTGACAAATTTTTGTATAAATTTTTTTTGGCTAGCTCCTAGCGTCAGTCGTAACTGTTCGTAACGCCCGAAAGGGAACTTCGTTCCAATAATAGTTTATTGTAAAAGTGCATTGGATTAGATTCCTATACTCGAGTCGTTCAAAAGAAGGAATTCAAGGACGCGTGATCAGTGACTGGCCGGCGTAATCGTACGATGCCACGCCTTCTAAAGGTTTGTTCCAACAGACCGAAAAAATCGAGGAAAAACCAATCTGGAACCGTCCGGGAACTGAGCAGTGGACGAATTCTCGTTATCTTCGAAGTACTGAGGTTTAGTAACGGTTCTAGAACGGTTTTTTGGTGTTGGAATAGACCTTATACTGAAATAACGAAGGACACTTTACACTGTACTCATACCAGAGATAATATAAACTGTAAGCATCGAGGGTGGGTACTTTTTTCTTGAGTGGTGTAAATCGGACTTGTGACGTTGGGTGCGGAGAGTAATATTCAAAGAGTGCGTGCCGTTCACGTGATCATTCAATCCTTTGAACGGCTCCACTATAGTTTAAAGTAGCCAGTGGTCCAGGTTCCAGTAGTAAACTTGTTAGAGAGGAGTCTATGGCCATAATCCGGGTTTGCCCACTCTCCATGACTGATGTCATGATTTTTACCTTATCGTGTAACTGTAAAAGTTACCTTTTCAAGTCCTTGAATTAGACGGCCTCCACGGGTCTACAAAACGCCTTTAGTTGGCGAATTGGTATTACCACCATCACCATATCGAGATCTCTTGTCACGCTGATAGTCTAAATTATTTGTCTGCTATCTCTGTCTCAGGAATATTCAATCTATTCAATCGGTTCTAAAGTACAAACATTTAAAAAAATTTGATCTTACGAATGAATTAAACAACAGTATAAAGGTTTGAACATAACTAAACTCCTTGGAGTTTCTTATGACTTGGATTCATCACTACATTCCTGAAACTAAACAACAATCTATTGGATCAGGTGAGACAATTTCGATGAAAGTAAAAGTAATTTTGTCCGTTGGTCTGTTTTTTGAGATGCGAAAGGAATTATTTTCATTATTTACCTAGAAAATTGTAAGACTATCCATGGTCCATAATACGCAAAGTTATTACAACAATTGAAAGATGAAGTAAAACTAAAACTACAACATTTTACTAGGATAAATTAATTTTCTTTGTAAATGAAAACGTTAAAGAAAATATTAATCTAAACAACACATACTAGTGAAAACTGAAAATATGTAGTAAAATTGAACTGTTTATTCAGTTGGTGATGTCACGTGCATAAATCGGCGTCAATATATTTAAAAGTTAAGATAATGTTTCAACGCGATCGCTAGCCTCTTTAACGGGTTCTGGTCCGTGTTGTAGGAATCTTATTGACTTGACCCGTGGGGAGAGTAGATAATTTGATTGTTAGGTCGAAAACATATCGGGTTTTTACTGTTTAAGCTAATAGCTAAAATTTTAAATTAAGTAAATAAGTGCATCGATTCCTTTTAATATTAATAATACATTTAGCTTAATGAATTCGATTTAATTTTAACATCATTTCGGAAATCAAATTAATATCTAGCAAGCCGTTTTTGCACAACGGAACACACTATTTCCCCTTCTATACTCACAAGTGTCATTGCGGGAAGGTTTGCGTGAATTAGCGTGATGTTGGCTTCCTTTTATATTTCAACAATTGTACGAACACATTAGTGCTATTATCGAATTAAGCAACGCCATTTTGTGAAGTTGAAAGTTCTCCTGGCAATATTCAAGCCATCCTTATGGGTTTTTGAATTTCACTTCAATATATTTTATCTAAGCCTCATTTTTGGTTATTCCTTTGTGGTATTTTCGAGTAGGCGTATAGATAACTCCATATTTTTGGGATTTAATTAAATGGTGCTTTCTTCGGTAAGTTATACCTCATGCATAATTATATAATGCCTTTTCTTGACACCGTCATTCGATTATAGTGTGATTGCTAAGGAGTTCGTTACGAAGAAGCGTGGACATCCGATTAAGAATCGAAATTTGCTATAGGTTGTTAGCGAAATAACATCGCAGATTGACCGCTTAACCCCTAATCTTAATATAAAAGGGTAAGTGTTTACCTGTGTTTATTCAATAAAATCGTAAATTATCATCCATATAATAGCTACACGTACATACCTAAATATTACGTTAAATTTTGGTATTTTGTTAATATTAGATCTATCGTTTTCTTTTATGATTAAATTCATTTTGTGTAATTAAATTTATCAGTCATAAATAAACCCGACTAAATTACTAATTTTAAGTTTTAATGGTTATTATTAATTTTTATATAAACTGTTGTAAATAATTTTGAAATCAGGTGCAATGAATTTTTTTTGTGATATGCTTAACCTGTTTTAACTATAATTTAATCTATAAATTTTGAATTTAAATATATTTCATTGTGTTCCTTTATTTTATATCCTATTTTTTTTTGTAAATTGGATTTCTAAATTGTAAATTGTATAATGACACACGTGCATCTGATATAATTGATTCATTTACATATTAATTTCATCAATAATTCTGTTATTGTTTATTATTATGTTTGGTATACCTTTAGATTGTGTTATCAGTAATTTAATCTTTAAAATTGCTTTTTTTTCTTCTTTTTATTAAGCAGAGTCGGTACTTGTAACTTTAATATATTTTCCTTCTTAAATAATTTAGTGTGTAATTTAATCTTTTAATTTTTTTTGTAATAAGAGTCAAGATTTGTAAATTTAACGTTTCTTTCTTAAATAATTTAACTTTGGAATTTTTGGCTAATTCGCTTTTTCGACTAGGGTTTTTGGACCTGGCGAGTAAAATTGTTTTTGGACCTGGCGAACATTTGTTTTTGGTTCTGGCTGAAATTATTTTTGGTCCTGGCTGAAATTATTTTTGGTATTGGCTGAACTTTATTTTTGGACCTGGCAAGTGTATTGTAGATCAGCTCACTACTGAGGAATCAACACCGAGCCTCACCATCCACAGAGCAGCAGGCTATTAACGAAAGCCTCACTACTGATCTGCGGATAAACAGATAAGCCAAAAATTTAATTTTAAGTTAAGACATTGTTAAGAGTTGGCCTAACCTTTGTCTAAGTTATTTAAATATTGTTTATTGTATAGGATTTATTAATTTTGAATCTTTATTATTGCGCTGGGCGATCACTCAATATTAAAACTGTCAAGTTCTTGGCATTATTTGCTGATATTATTATTTATTAACTTTCTTTGCTTGGTTATATATTTTTAAATATTGTAAACTTCACTGTTGGGTTTATTTTCGTTAATATAATTGATAGATCTAACTTTGTGTCTTACTCAGATCATCACCCACTCACCATATTTGTTACTCAACCAATTTTTTTTTTTTTATTAAGATTCTTAAATTCATTATTTATCTCCAGTAAGATAGGTCAGTGCCTGGAACATCAGGGGTTTCCGATTTGAACCGTTAAAATCGGTGGCGCGACTCACACTTTTGTACATACCCTCTACGGCTGAGCTGGGCACAAATTTGCCAGTAGAGAAACCACTTACCTATCTTAACTGGAGTTGGAGATTTCAATTTAAACCATAAGTTTAATTTTTCAAAATTTGATTTTATATTATTTTTACTTAAAGTACGTGGCAGTGAATAAATAAAAAAAAAAACATAAAATCAGATTTGAAAATAAAAAATACATAAAATATTCCCAATAAGTGAATCTCAGTGAGTCATGCACATTTAATGATAACAGTTAAGGACAAAATATTGCTATCTATGTGTACTCTAAAATAATACTACAATAGTATTATACGTTACAAGGTTGGTAGGTGACTTATTACAGTACGAGTTATTTTACGGACGAGGCGACGTAGGAGCCGAGTCTGGAAATAAAAACGAGTACTGTAATAACACCTAACTAATAATTTGCCCACTCGTCCAGTAAAAGACCACTTTCGGGACTTGTTACGTAAAGTACTATTTTTAATGCTTCAATACTTCATAATTAAACGAATTTCACTTTAAAGGATTTAACATGAATTTACAACTCCCACTCTGAAACGTTTTAATTTCTAGTTTAAAACCTTGTAGCACAGTGTAGGGTATAACAATCTTTGGTTACTATTATTTCTATTTACTGGTTTTATTACTAACAATTCGCAGAAAATCATAGCCAATAAAGCACTAGCGGTTCTTGCGGTTAAGATAAAGATTTAAAATCAAATACAGTTTTGTGATTTGTTTTTTTCGGTCAATAAAATAACCACAAAGAATTTTAATCTTGGTTTCCCATGATGCTAGAATTAATAATATCTTCTTAAATTTTATTCTGTGTGAATACTCAGAGAAATATAATCTTTTCATTTAATATAATATACAGTATGAATCAAAGTTGTTTTCATTTTTTTTTACCATTTTTCTGTAATAAGAAAGCAATCTTATTATTTAAATAATTATTTTGATACATCTCTTATGGATTTGTTAAAATTTTACAAAATAACAAAATATATTAAGGAGAAATCGAAAAACTGACATATCCGGCAGGACTCAAACCTACTACCTGGACCTATATCCGGTAGCACCTTTAACCATTCGGCCACATATGTCTTAATCGTGTTTAGGCGTTTATAATCATCTAGATCTAACTTATGTCGCACAGAAAATTGACTCAATTAGTTTTTAAGCACACATATGTCGTTTATGAGTAATAGAAATAGACAAAAATTATTTGTCAAATTGACAAACCTAACGTAACCTTACCTAAAAATCAGAGAACTAGAAAAAAACCTTTCTTTACATTTTTTCATTTCACCGATATAATCTTAATACTCTCACTCGTGAGAATCAAATAAGAAATCATATCATATAAACGCTAAAACCATGAATGTGGCAACGTCAATTTAAAACTTCTTGCTTAATTCACACCAGACTACAATGTTGCCGATACTTAAAAATGTCTTTAAGTATAAGTAGGTAATATATGGAAAGTTACTTTAATTCATTAGTGAACATTTCATTAAAATA
Organism: Altica lythri; assembly: GCA_964028335.1. Lineage (NCBI taxonomy): Eukaryota > Metazoa > Arthropoda > Insecta > Coleoptera > Chrysomelidae > Altica > Altica lythri. The sequence goes on along the minus strand of CAXIIO010001522.1, from coordinate 22,540 downwards.
TTAAAAATTTAATTTGTAAATTTTTAATTTTCATAGTATATAAACTTGGGAATATTAGGAAATATATCTGACAACCTTGATCCGAAAGCCGGTCTCTTTGAGAGGATTAGAAGGCGTGTTTATGTTGGTAAATTGTGCTTAGATAAAGTATAAAAGACTGTTGTTGTGATCATAAATGTAAAGTTGTATATGTCAGGTGATTGCAATTCTCTTCTAATTGTCATGGAGTAGTTGTAATTAAAAGTGTCCGTGCTTATCATAATTGTATCAAAATCTCGATGGGTTTGTCAAGAAGTAAAAAGTAAAAAGTATTAAGATACACCAGGAAGTTTTTATTTTTTTACTTATTTTTATTTAATGTTGTTTGCTAAAAACAAATTTTAGTATTTTTGTCTATACGGAAATATAGGTTGTTTTAATAATTTTTAATGTTTTCTTTAATTGCGTTATAAATCTGTTCAGTAAACACAACTTTTACAGTAAAAAAAGCAAATATATGTCTGAAATCTATCTGTATAAAAACAACAGTAAACAAAAGTGTTTAAATTAGAAGATATATGAAACCACAACAAAACTTTAAAATAGACTGCACCCCATTTAATTATCTAAAGCAATATTTCAATGTCTTGACAGGCGAGACTGGTTCCACCTTATTTTACGTTGAGGGATGAAGAAAGCGATAGGATCCAGATGTTTAAGAAAATGTTATTTCCGATGGAAACAGTTTTGGTTGTGTTGAACTTCTCATATGACAACAAATAGTTATTAGTGCGAAATGTGTGAAAATATATAATAATAAGCCGGTCATGGGATAAATTAACATATATACCTAAACAGCAGACAAACTTGACAATTTATTGGTAAACACAAACAGATAACAATTTCTTAAACTAATTTACACAACTTTTATACAAAAAAAAAAAAAAAAAAAAAAAAAAAAAAAAAAAAAAAAAAAAAAAAAAAAAAAAAAAAAAAAAAAAAAAAAAAAGAAGGAAAGGAAAGAAGGTGCCCTCCACACGCCCCTGGCCTAGCATGACCAGTCACCTTTAGTGGAATAGGTAAAGAGGGGAGGAATATCTTTATTTGTCTCTTTGGTTACATAGATCATGTGTAGGGAACCGGCGAACCTGAAGTCACTTCTTCAGTTTAGAGCGGGGTCCCTTTAAATTTACCCCCGAAGGCCATTATTGAGAGGAGAAAATAGCTTTTTAGTCCTACTATCTACTGAAACTAACCATTGAAGTTCCAGCCAAAAAGTAAATAAATAAAAAAAAAATATAAGTAATAATGATAATCTAATAGCCTAATTAGTCATTTGAGGAAATAAAAAAAAATGTAGCATCGACAAACTAAATTAATCTAAAAAAAAAACAACACAATATTTTATATTTAACTTTTCTAAGTGATGCCTAGAAGTTTGCATGTAAAGCTGTGGTTTCTCTCAGGGAAACTCGTCCGGTTCAAAAACTGATAATGAATTCAGGTTAGCCCAGAACCTTTTAAATAGGTTTGCTGGGTAGTTCGGCTGTTCCTCTTCTTGGAAATCCTGGACTAATCTACTTCGTTGATTTGCGTATATTGTGCAGTGGAAAATTCGATGTGATGGAGTGTCTTCCTCGTCGCAGGTCTGACAAAATGGGCTAACAGATTTGCCAATACGGTGTAGGTGAATCATACTGTTTCCATGACTCGACAGCAAGTGAATGACTTTTCTGGTCATTGTTTCAGTGTGGGCTTCCAGCCATGGCTGTACTTCTGGTAGAAGTGTGTATAGGTGCCTCCCTTTATCTACTGCATCCCATTCCTGTTGCCAGGTTCTAATAACGACGTGTTGAAGCCAACTGGTAACAGCGAACCAACTGAAGTCTTCCGCTATAATATTGTGTCCAAGTAGATAGGTTCGGCCTGTCCGTTTTAAGTCGATGGTAGCCTTGCATAGCTCCAGGTGGAGGTGTAGCGGAGGAAGTTTTGCCAGAATGCAAAGCGATTCGTTCGACGTAGACCTGTACGCTCCCAACATCACCCGCAAACACATTGCTTGTGTGGTCCGAAGCTGTATCTTGTTGACCACTTTGCTCAGTCTGTGCCCCCATAGATCTACTCCGTATGCTAGAATAGGAATGATGGCTTTAAGATAGATTTCTCTTATGGCGTTGAAGTAATCGGTAATTCTTCCCCAGTTTCGGCGTACCAACCTTCTAAGAGATTGAAAGATTTTTTGACATTTTCTTGAGATATATCTTACGTGCTCTGTATATGAAAGTTTTTGATCTATTATAATTCCTAAGCATTTCGTTGACTGGACTCTCTGTAGTGGCCTGCGATTGTATCGTATAACAGGATTTCTGTTTATGGATAGATTTGAGAAGACAATGTACTTGGTCTTCGATTCAGATATTGTTAACTTATTTCTGTTAGCCCAAGTTGCCACTAAATTCATACAGTCTCCTGCTTTGGCTTCTAAGCATGCTCTGCTTTTTCCGCTGATGCTAATGGAGAAATCGTCTGCGTAACCCACCAGGTCAACACCATCTGGCCATCTGGATCGTAATAGAGGATCCATTACCGTGTTCCAAAAAATTGGACCCAAAATGGAGCCTTGCGGACATCCTTTGTTCACCTCTTTGGTTGTGTGTGAGTAAATAGTGGAGTATTCTACGGTACGGTTTGATAAGTAACTTTAAACGGTGATCAAGCTAGGCCACCAGAAGTTGTCAAAAGCACCCGAGATGTCAACGAAGATCACCAGGTTGTGGTGTAAAGAATCTCGTATGTATCCTGTCAGGGCCGATAAAGCTGCGATCGTTGATTTGCCTTTTCTGAAGCCATATTGTTTCTCACTGAGAAATAATCGATCTGGGATTTCGGTATAGATTTCAGCCAGAATTAATCTCTCTAGTATCTTTCCCAGTTCTGAGAGCAGCGTGATGGGTCTAAGTGCCTTCGGATCCGACGGATCTTTATCTTTGCTCTTTAATATAGTAACTAGTTTGCCAGTTTTCCATTCCATAGGGAAGTAGCAGAGTCTGATGCAGGCTTGATATAGCCGTTCAAGTGCTTCGAAGAGAAACGGATAGGTTTGTAGGATGATTTTCCCATGAACCCCATCCTTTCCAGGAGCCTTGTATGGTGATATTGACATGACTGCCGTATCTAAGGCGTCTTTACTTAGTAGAAACCTTACCTCGTGGTTTCCTAGTGCCTGTTCTGCTTGTCGTCTAACCTCTGCATGCTCAGTAGTTTCATTTTCGTGTGTATCGCTTGGTATCAATTTCTTTACGATCTCCAAAAGAGTATCCTCTTGGGTTACAGTTAGGCTTCCATCAGTTTTAATTATACTGTGCTGGATGTTGTTTATTTTAATTTTGTCAGCGGCTATTTTGTATGCTGCGCCCCATGGGTCCTTTGCTAGTCTGTCTTCAAGGAAATTTTGCCATGATCTTGTTTTGGCTTCATTTATTTCTCGCTTATATTCTTCTAATATTTGCAAGTACGTATGTCTTTCTTGCTCAAAGGGTACACTTCTTCGTCTTAGTTTTTGATATCTTTTGCGGCGATAGTGTACTTGATGCTTAAGTCGCTGTAGGTGGTCATTCCACCAGAGAACGCCTCTGTTTCTGTTATTGTTTTTAGGACAACATTTGCTAATTATGTTTGTGTAACCTGTCGTTAATGCCTTTATGTATTCGTCTATGCTAGGCGCGTCAAAGAGAGGAAATTCCCGTAGTGCTGTGTTAAGTTCAACAGCCAATTCTTGCATATTATCTAGGTTGATTTTCCTGACGTTGTATGTTTCCTGTTCTGTATACTCTACATGCACCATTTCGAGTACAGTAGTAATCGCTCTGTGGTCGCTGCTATTTGCATCTGTGTGAACTTTCCATGTCTCCACCAGGTTGAGTATGGAGCCAGTGACTAATGTTATGTCAATATTTTCTTCCTCATTTGCCGAGGAGAAGGTATAAGGTTCTCCGTCTCTGTTGACGATGTAAAGATCGTTAGCACTTATGAAATCTTCTATCAGAATTCCTCTGTCATCTGTGTGTTTTGAGAACCAAGTAGCCGATTTGGCATTTATGTCTCCGACAATGATTTTTGGCAATTGTCTAAAGTCGGCTATGATCTCCTGTAATTCTTGCAAAAAGGTATTCATGTCTCCATCCCACGGGATGTAGACGTTAATGACAACTACTTGGATTTCTCTTTTCTTGCATACGCAAATGGTAATGTACTCGTTAGATTTCTGTGAAATGTAGGTTGAGTCTATATCGTTACTCATAATCACTGAGGCAGTAAACGGCTTCCTATTAGAAACTTTTATACAGTCACAATTACTAATAGCGTCTTTAAAATATCTCGTACAACAATTCGCAGTTTATCACCAGCTATTACAATTATTCTATATATCGCCAACATTAACAGCTGTTCTCTCCGTCCAAAACGGTCCTTTATATAAAATTAAATCCTTTTAGAAATATCTACAAAGATCCCACAGAACAGAAGAGTCGCGAAGTTCGATTGATTCACCAGTTACTCGAATTCTAAGAATTCTAAAAACACCTCACACCACCGTCTGGGCGACAGGTTCGTAACAGTACTATAAAAATGGTATCCAAAAATTGTGTGGCCGATATAATCATTGTATGGCACTTGATTAATAAAATTAAATTTTATCAATTTTTTTTTTCTTTGTTAGCCTTCGAACTTTTTAGCCCAACTGTTAAATTACTAGTTATAAATGTTCAAATATCCTAATGAAAGAATGAGTCATATGAACATAAAATTTTATTGAAAATGACTTTCTGCAGATATCAAAAAGTTTAAGGGTGGGGTTTGTTCACGTTAATGAATTGGAGTGGCTTCTCAGCCAAACCCCATTTATTTTCATCATTGTACAATAAATCAAAATCATTAACTCGTTACAAAATTTCTAATTAATCGCAATTATTAATCTTAGTCTTCTAAGCAATTTCTTTCGCTAAAAAAAACAATTATTTATTGTTAAAATAATTATTTTATATAACAATACGTGGATTTGAGAGTAAAAAATATTAAAATCGTGACACTTTATCATCTGCTTATCTCCTAATAAACCATATGATTAATTTCAACTCTTAACCTTTCAATACGAGATACGGGGTGATGCAGTTGCACACTCCGAAGTGGGTTACTTTCTAAATTAATACATTTTTTTATCAGATCTTTTGGTGTTACTTTGAGACTGTAATTGTTTATTGTAGACAAATTACAAATTTATTTATTATAGAATTTTAATTATTTTTTATGTACGAAACATAAACCGCAAATTTAGATAGTCTAATATGAATTTAAAAAATGTAAGATCCATTAAATATGGTTAGAAGTTATACGGAAATAATGATATAATAATAAAATGTAGGTTTACAATTTCTAGTACCTCGAGAGAGGTGAAGGCTTTTTTACAGTAATACTACTTTCTTTGTAAACACAAGTAGGTACCCATTTTTTTTCCAAATGGGTTCTTTTATTTATAAAATTAAAAATAAAAATGTGATTATTGGATCAGCTTAATTAATTTAAAACAGAATATAAAATAGTAGGGAACATGGGTCAACGTAACTTAGGAGTTAGGAGGAGACCGAGTCGTGGATTGTAATAAAAAAATAATAAAAGAATCAGTTAAACTAATTTAATACAGAATAGAAAATATGAGTAAACGCAATCAATGAGTAGTATAGAGCAAGTCGTGGATTATAATGAAAAAAACCAAAGACCAGAGCAGCTAAACTAATTTAAAACAGACAATAAAACAGCCGGTAACATGGGCGAACGGCACTGAAGGGGTAGTAAGAGAGCGAGTCGTGGATTTTGATAAAAAAAACAAGGACATGAATAGCTAAACTAATTTGAAACAGATTATAAAATAGTCAGGAACAGCACTTAGGGGTTAGAAGGAGAGCGAGTCGTGGATTCGAATTAAAAAACCGATCATAGGATCAGCTAAACTAATTTAATCATAATATAAAATAGTGAGTAACGTGGGCGAATGGCACTTAAAGGGTTGAGAAGAGAGCGAGTCGTGAATTCTAAAAAAACGATGATAGGATCAGCTAAACTAATTTAAAACATAGTAAAAAATAATCGGTCACATGGACAAACGGCATTCACGGGATAGGAGGACATCGATTCGTGGATTCTTATAAAAACTAATTAGAGCATTAGATAAACTAATTTAAAAAAGAATGTAAAAAAGTCGGTACCATGAGCAAATATCACTCAGTGGGTATGATGAGAACGACTCGTGGTTTCTAAAAAACACGATGATAGGATCATCTTAAGTTATATAGACTGTATATAAAATAGATGCTATTTTTTAATTTTTTCTGGTTTTTCTTATTTTCAATATTTCCAATGATTTATTTACGATTTTTAATATTTTACGATTTTACACATTATTGTAGGATTTCCAACAATTCAAGATTGTAACCAATATTTACGATTCTATTTTTATGATTTTCGACATTTTCAACAACTTTTCAAAAATTTCAACAATTTTTCACGATTTAAACTTTTTTTTTAAAGGAGTCAACAACATTTTTTACGATTTTTAACATTTTCTCACAAGTTTCGAAAAATATATAATTTTAACAATTTTTTTAAAATTATTAATAATTCTTACGATTTCAAGCAATTATTTTGAAGTTTTAAGATTTTTTAGCATTTACGTTTTTTTTTCATGATTTTAACGTCTTTTCAATACTATGAACCATTTTACGAATATCATATTTTAATACTCATTATTATTCCGGACAAATCCAAATAATCATTCTAATGGTATTATTTATCGCAATATAAAGCTATCTACCGAATTTCTCCGCAATCTAGATGTTAAACGATGGTATAGAATTTTTTATGACCCACTGATACTGCCATCTATTAGGAATTTATAGAAATCAATAAATACACACTGCATTGAAAATTTATATTGTCGTTTCTGAGTTATTATAAAAAATTATAAATAATAAATTATAGCCTATATGCTGCCAGGGACTAATAGCTATATAATTAAAAAACTTTCAACCATCCATCAAAATCCATCCAGTAGTTTTCATTAAAATTCTTCCTCGTTAAAGCCTGACAACCAACAAAAAAGGGTGCCAAGTATGCGTACTTAGATAAACAAAAGGGGGCAAATTAATGGGCATGTACGCAAAAAGGAACACAAACAACGAAACTCACACAGGAGTCCTATCGCCATTTGTGTCTTCGGTCAGCTATGCCCACATTTCGGGGCTACGTCCAGCGTCGCCACGTTGGCGAAACGGACTCATTGTGTTTGAGCCGTTCCAAGTCCAGGATGTAGAACAAAAAAGGGTACCAAGTATGCGTATTTAGATAAACAAAAGAGGGCAAATTAATGGGCATGTACGATAGGACTCCTGTGTGAGTTTCGTTGTTTGTGTTCTTTGATACATGTTTTCCTACCATCCTTTTCTCCCAAGTACCCAACATTTTTGCTAGCCAAGTGCAATACCTTACTTGGTTATGCCGCAATGATGACGGCTAACGAGCCAGAAACATGCATGTCTGCGGTTACCATTCCTACTCGTGACCCTAAGATCCTTTTTGCGTACATGCCCATTAATTTGCCACCTTTTATATATGTAGATAGACAACTTGTCACGTGCATAAATCGGCGTCAATATATTTAAAAGTTAAGTTAATGTTTCAACGCGATCGTTAGCCTCTTACAAGGTTCTGGTCACCGCCGTTTGCCTTGACTCGTAGTGAGAGTATTTCTAGTGTTTAAACCGATAATGAGCGGCGCTTTTACTGTTTAAGCTAATAGCGAAAATTTTAAATTAAGTAAGCAAGTGCATCGATTTCTTTTGATGTTAATATTACATTTAGTTTAATGAATTCGATTTAATTTTAACATCATTTCGGAAATCAAATTAATATCTAGCAAAGCCGTTTTTGCACAACGGAACACACTATTTCCCCTTCTATACTCACAAGTGTCATTGCGGGAAGGTATGCGCGAACTATCGTGATTTTAGGGCTCCTTTTGCATTTCAACAATTGTACGAACACATTAGTATTACTATCGAATTAAGTGACGCCATTTTGTGAAGTTGAAAGTTCTTCTGGCAATATTTAAGCCATCCTTATGGGTTTTTGAATTTCACTTCAATATATTTTATCTAAGCCTCATTTTTGGTTATTCCTTTGTGGTATTTTTGAGTAGGCGTATAGATAACTCCATATTTTTGGGATTTAATTAAATGGTGCTTTCTTCGTGTGATTGCTAAGAAAGTTCGTTACGAAGAAGCGTGGACATCCGATTAAGAATCACGAAATTTGCTACAGGGTGCTAGCGAAATAACATCGCAGATTGGCTGCTTAACCCCTAATCTTAATATAAAAGGGGTTTTTGGTCCTGGCTGAACTTGTTTTTGGTCCTGGCTGAACTTGTTTTTGGTTCTGGCTGAACTTTTTTTTTGGACCTGGCAAGTAAATTGTAAGATCAGCTCACTACTGAGAAATCAACACCGAGCCTCACCATCCACAGAGCAGCAGGCTATTAACGAAAGCCTCACTACAGATCTGCGGATAAACAGATAAGCCAAAAATTTAATTTTAAGTTTAAGACTTTGTCAAGAATTGGCCTAACCTTTGGCTAAGTTGTTAAAATATTGTTTATTTTATAGGATTTATTAATTTTGAATCTTTCTTATTGCGCTGGGTGATCACTCATTATTATAACTGCCAAGTTCTTGGCATTATTTGCTGATATTATTATTTACTAACTTTCTTTGTTTGATTATATATTTATATATCTTGTAAACTACACTGTTGGGTTTATTTTCGTCAATATAATTGATAGATCTAACTTGTTGTCTTACTCAGCCAATCACCCACTCACCATATTTGTTATTCAATCATTTTGTTTTTTTTAATTAAGATTCTTAAATTCATTATTTCTCTCCAGTAAGATTGGTCAGTGCCTGGTCCATCAGGGGTTTCCGATTTATACCGTAAAATCGGTGGCGCGACTCACATTATTTTGTTTTGTATTACCCTCTACGGCTGAGCTGGGCACAAATTTGCCAGTAGAGAAACCACTTACCGATCTTAGCTGGAGTAGTTAACTTTTAAATTTTCTAAATCTAAATTTGAATTTATTTCCTCGAAAGTTCGTGGCAAACTTGCATGTAGGATTTGATTTTGAGTTTTTGATTCGTAAAGTTCATACTTGGCACTCTATTTTCTTGAAGGAAAGAATCTGAATTGGTATAAATCAAATTAAATTTAAATTTAGTTTTTGCTTGGTTACAGATTAAACTTCATCTATCGTTGAGGCTACAAATTTAATATTAATGATGGTTTAAATTTTTAACTCTGGTGAATAATTAAACTATTTTTTTGTTTATTAAAATCATCCTATAGAAAAAAATATTTTTATTATTAATTGTCTCCCATATCGAATTATTTTGAAATAAGATGCATCCTTTCGCTGGCTATTTCAACTCATATTGTTAGAATTACGAGTTGTATAATAATTTATCACATCAAGATTTGTTTAGCTGTCCCACTTAGTAAAAAACCTTTGCATAATAACTACTTTGTGAGACTAGGCTTTGTACCACTTGTGTGTATTATCGTGAGAACACATTATAGAATCATATTTAACAAATAAAGTGACGAAATTAAACGATCTCTGAAGAAGATTTATTTTGAAAGGATAGAAAACTGGGTGTAGTCCAAACGTATGTCAAATAGAAATCTCTGATCTACAATTTAGATTGTAATGAATATGTTGGTTATATAATGTATTATTACAGAAAACTGTAACATTGTCGTATTTAATAAAGCGTGTTATCAATAGATATCAAAGAATATTATTATTCTAACGCTTTACAAGCTTTGAAAAACATTTTCAAAGACAATGACCGTTCAACTAAGAAGAAACAACTACTTCCTGGGCTATATGCCCCGACGGATATTGGATTACACTTCAAAGTCAAACGGGGTTGGCATATCTAATAGATAATTTAAACCAACCATTCTGGTTTGCTGTTAGAATCGACACATAACACTACTCGCTTGTGTATAAGACGGTAGCGCCTGCGAACGTCTCATTTAACGGTCAATATATCAAAATCAGTGAAATCTTGGCGTTAAGAAAGATGCTTCTTTAAAATTCAAGGTGAGCTTTAAAGAGTAATATATACATTTATTTTTTCTCACCTTTCCTAACTACTTTCAACTATCAAGATTTTTAAAAATTATATCTCATATTACTTCAACAAAAAAGGTAAATGTTAAGAGATACATATATACAAAAAAAAATGCATCGGCCGGGAATCGAACCCGGCTCTTTTAACGGTTTTATTCCACGGACTTTTCGTTACGGTTTTTTACTATTACATTTTTTTCAGTTCGGTCACGCAGCAAAATCCCTATCTCCTCCAAGCCTGCCGTAAGGAACTTAGTTCCAAAAATCTATTAAAACTCACACATTTGATGTACCGACAGTTATCAAAATATTTTAAGCACACTAAAACTGTTTGTAATAAACTTTCCACACTACACCTTGGACGGTCAATAAGTATAATAAATATTAATTATACATTTTTGATTTGGTTTTGGTTTTTGGTCCAATAAGAGTGCGAGTATTTTTATTTTAGCAAAAATTGTATATACATGTTTACTGTAAATCCCATTACCACCCTAATGTTTTTCCTCTTATATAATTTTTTAAATTGGAATATTAATTGTATCTTTATTGGTTTCAGATACCTTTGAAACAATGTCTGCACACACGATCTAAAATTATGCATCAATCGTTAGCCTTCTTTGATTTACAATACTGAATCAAAATGTAATTAAGGACTGCCAGCATTGCCTAAACAACCAAAAAATCAACCAATGGGTGCCAACATGGGTAAAAATGCATCTCTTTTAGATGCTCTGCCATCCGGTCAGGGCACCCTTCACGTAGTCATGTTGGGATTGGACTCAGCAGGAAAAACTACTGCACTTTATAGACTCAAATTCGATCAGTATTTGAACACTGTGCCTACAATAGGATTTAATTGCGAAAAAGTGAAAGGAATGATTGGAAAAGCGAAAGGTGAGATTATTTTGTAAATTTAAATATACACTTTCTAATCTAAATACTACTGCTTTGGGTTGATATTGGGTTCATGTCGGAAACTACAAAATAAATCAACAGGAATTGCTACAGAATATGTTTTAACCACCTGCAGTCTTAATGTTTACTGCCCTTGGAGCTATTGTCAAGACAATTTAAGAGATTTATAGTTTATAGATCAGATCGAATACCAAACGAAACGAATCATCTTATTTTTCGCCCAATAAAATGTTTGCTCTGATCTACTTAATCCAGAGATTCTACTGGTTAAAACATTCCTTTACGCAATTTAATAACTATATTAATATCTGAGTCATCCCATCCCAAATTGAGACCGAAAAAACCAAGAGTGAAAGCAAACTATTTTTATCCAGTCTTTTATTTTATTTTTTTGTCTATGATGTTAGTTTTTAGCACCCCTAGAGTTGCTGTTAAAACAAATTAAAATATTTGTTGTACATAGATCAGATGAAATCATATTTCCCTCAGTAAGAGATGGACTTCTGTCCTATATAGTTTGGTTTGTAACAAAATTTTATCTGTAACAATCTATTCAAGGGATTCTTCTTTTGTGTCTATGTTGGTAGTTGTCTGGAGCACTTGTGAATACAAGTTAGTTGATTCATTGTATATTTACCATATGCAAGATTTCAACCTCATCTGTTTAGAGTACTGTTGGCAAATGAAGTCAGGATAGCTAACAGATTCTTTCACTGAGTTTCTTATCTTTGGAAAAGACTGGTAGATACAACCCATTGAGACAAATAAATGTCCATTTCTCTGCCACAAGTGTTCTTTTGGATCTATGAGATTTTAGTGGCTTAAAGATTCCTCCAATTTTATAAATGGTAGTTTATCATCTGGTTCACTATATCCCAAACAAACACAGAAAAATGGATAGAGACAAACAGAGAACAGTCTATCTTCTTTCAGTATTCAATCTGTTTAATTTTTTTATCTATGGTGTTAGTTTTTTTTTGCCCTAAAGCTGCTGCTAAGACAAATTAAGATATTTTTTGTACATAGATCAGATTGAATACCAAACTTAAATTCCTTCTTTATCTTATCTGTCGCTTAATTGGTTTTTACTTCTAGGGAAAGAGATCCTTTTCTACAAAAGGAACAATTAGTAGATAATAATTTCGTTACACAGCAAATTCTTTGGTATCAATTTCAATTGAATCAACCATAGACATGTTAATTGATTTCTTGTATATTTACCATACGGGAGCTATCCACCTCATCAGTACTAGATGGTTCTCACTTCTGCTCTGTTTTATTCTATGGTGTCAGTTTTAACTGCCCCTAGTGATGCTTCCAAGACAATTTAACAGATTAACTTTACATATATCAGGTGGAATATTAAACAAAAATTTCATTAGGTATCATCTTACTATTTGCCCAGTAAGAGATGGTTTTCACTCCTAGAAGGCTCTTTAAAGGTTTCCTCTGACTTATTCAATCAAAAGATTAGATTAACTGAAAGATTTCTCCACGCAATTTCATAACTGGTAGATTATCATCTAGTTCATCAAATCGCAACCAAACACATAAAAATGGATAGAGAAAAATAAAAAGTAAAAACAGACTATCTTCTTTCAGTATTTAATTTTTTTGTTTTTGTTGTCTATGGTTTTAGTTTTTACTGCCCCTGGGATTGCTGCCAAGACAATTTAAAGATTTATTGTTCATGGATCAGATTGAATGTCAAACCTGATTCTTTTTATACTTTATCTGTCGCGCAATGGGTTTTCACTTCTAAAGGTTTTTTTGGACCAAAATTTTACTTTCGTTACACAGCATATTCTTTGGTATCAATTTTCAGTGGATCCTAAAAGTAAACCATATCAACCAAAAACTTTTTTCTAGGTATCAATTTCCTGGTGTGGGATGTGGGAGGTCAAGAGAAACTCCGGCCCCTATGGAAATCTTACACAAGGTGCACCGACGGTATAGTTTTCGTCTTGGATAGCGTAGACATGGAGCGAATGGAGGAAGCGAAAATGGAGTTAATACGAACTGTAAAGGCTCCTGAAAATTCTACAGTTCCAATTCTAGTGTTGGCAAATAAACAGGACTTACCAGGAGCTCGAGAACCGCGTGAACTTGAAAAACTATTGGGATTATCGGAATTGGGTAACGGTGGGGCTCCTGGAGGACACCTGTGGCACGTCCAACCTGCTTGTGCCATAACAGGTGACGGTCTTCACGAAGGACTTGAAGTGTTATATGAAATGATCTTGAAAAGAAGAAAGTTAGCAAAAGAAAGAAAGAAGAAAGGTAGATGAAGTTTAGTGATGTGAATTGTTTCGGCTCAATTTGTCAGAATGGCTGAGCGCGAGGTACTTTTTAGTCATTTTGAGCAGCTTTAAACAAAATCCAATTGGGTTGCGTTATAGCTTTAATATGGTGGTCAGTTACACACCAAAATTTATATATATATGTATATGGTTCTTCGGACATGTTATTGTATATTTATGCGATACACAGACAATACAATATTTTTGTTGTAATAATTAATAGAACGGTGATATAATTCTATTAAAATTATCCTATTCGAGAAAAGGTCACAATTTTTATATATATTATTTTTTTTGTAAAGAAGTATAGATATAAACGAATTTTCCAAGGTACAAAAAATAGGAAATAAGTCAATTGGTCATTTATAAGGTAAAAGTATTTTGGATCCATATACTAAAATATTATTAAAAAATCACATATTGTGTGGCTTTTTATTCCACGTATTTCTGTGGTCCCCTGTTAAGAATTTTTTCAAGGCTAATATAACAAGACCTTGATTATAGTCGGCTATTTTTGTGGTATCTAGATTACGAGAATATTTTAGTATCAATTTGTTGAGACATAATTTGACATTAATAATCTGATTAAAGCCCGAGAGCTTTAGCTCGAGGGCTTTAATCTTTGATTGTAAAATTTTCGAAAAATTTAGCAACAACAAAAATAGCAGAATACTAATCAAGGTCGTGTTATATTTAGGATGATTATTTCCTGAGAAGACAAATTTTTGACATTTATATTTGACGTGACTATTTCTCTAGTGCAATAGTCGCTGATATTGTTCTAGTGCAATAGTCGCTGATATTTGATTCTGATTGGTCCGATTTCAAAAAATTATGACATTTTATTGGTTAATTTGAATCGAAGGAAATAATCGTAATAAATAAATAAATGTATATATCAATAATTTTTCGTATAAACGTATTGTTAAAATTTTTCAAGTAAATAATTACCTAAATGTCAACAATATGCTTGAGAAAACGAAATGTTACCAGTTCTACCAACATTGTATGACTTTCAAAACCAACGCTCCATCTGTTACTAAAAACAGAGTTAAATATCAGTTAGCAAGGTTGGTAAAACTGATCAGTGGTCTATCATTTTGTGTTTCTTGGATTTTTTTTCTTATAACGGTATTACGGAAGTTTAAGGTCTTCTTCGCGATAGCGACACTTTTATCAAAATTAACGAAAATGTTTGATGACAAGCAGGTTGACTAACCTTTAAAGATTTTAACATTTTTGTTGTGTATAAAAACATAACATCCAACTTCGAATAACATTAAACTATTAATAAATTAACAACGAAACACATTCGTGTTTTTTGTATTTTGTTAAGGTGGCACCCTGTATTCACGATAAATTTTAATGAAAAGTGCTAATTCGAAAAGTTGGACGAAACCATATAGTCTAGTCGAGAAGTTGATTTCCTGCGAAAAATAATTACCAGTCTCTTAAAAATATGAGTGATAGCTCAAACGATCCAGAATGGCATTTAGAGAAAGACCATTTTTCGATTTTTTTCTGGAGATAAAAATTACAATTGTTATTAACAAAAAACTGAAAAAATAAATAGTCCTTTCGATTTTTGTTAATATCTTAAAAAGTATAAGTTATAGCTAAAATATTAAAAACGTTTCTGAAAGAGCAGAAAATTTCAGCTGGGATGTTCTGGATTCTCGGAATTGTAGCACCAATATTTATAATTTTAATTTAACGTTGAAAATCGGCTTCCGCGCGGCAATTTTGGCATGCGCGCGTGGCCTCTGTAATGTCCGCAACTTTTCAATAATTTTTTTATGCCACTAAATAATATTATAAAAATTAGGAAAAATTCAGATGTCATCTAAACACTTTAAATAAAATGGTTACGCGATAAAAATTGTTGTATCATCATTTTTTAAACAGTTATTTAATTGTTAATTAACATTTTTTTACGGATTTCTGTTATTATAAAAGGCGGTATAAAAGTTTTATTAATTGTTCTAAAAATTTTTCCTTTCTTGGAGCCTTTATTATCAATGTTTTTAACAAGATGACATCATAAAAGTTTTAAAAATTTCTTTAATTCATTAATTATTAATTTGTTAATTGAAAAAAACAATTAAAAATAAAAATAATGTTGTTTAAAAATATAGTTTTTTAATTTAAAGCTATTGCTGGTTTTATGTTCATGCTAGACATTATATAAATTACCTTTATAATTTTTTCATGCCATTTGTTTATAAATTTTTTATAAACAAATGGATTAATTAAATATTTTCGAAAAATTTTTTTTCACCATATTATTAGCGTAAAAAAATAAGGATTTTTAAATAAAAAAAATTTCTTAATAACAATATTTAATTGTTTATAATCGTTTTTTTTTAGAAATTTAATGTTTAAATTAATTATTAAAAAATCTTTTTTTTTAATCATTGTTTATACTTCTAAATATACCTAATTGCTAAAAAAAAATTTTTTTTGTAAACAATTTAGTTATTTATTTATATACCAATTTGTTATAAACAATTTTTTTATTTGCAATAATTTTTTTTAGAATATAAAAAATAACAAAAACAGCTATCTACAACAAAATGGCAAAAAAAAAATAATTTTTTACGGAGCTTTGTATTTTTTTTTGCATTTTGTTGTAGATAGCTGTTTTTGTTATTTTTTTATGTTCTAGAAAAAAATTATTGCAAATAAAAAAAATTGTTTATAACAAATTGGTATATAAATAAATAACTAAATTGTTAACAAAAAAAAAATTTTTTTAGCAATTAGGTATATTTAGAAGTATAAACAATGATTAAAAAAAAAAAGATTTCTTAATAATTAATTTAAACATTAAATTTCTAAAAAAAAACGATTATAAACAATTAAATATTGTTATTAAGAAATTTTTTTTATTTTAAAATCCTTATTTTTTTACGCTAATAATATGGTGTAAAAAAAAATTTTCGAAAATATTTAATTAATCTATTTGTTTATAAAAAATTTATAAACAAATGGCATGAAAAATTTGTAAATATAATTTATATAATGTCTAGCATGAACATAAAACCAGCAATAGCTTTAAATTAAAAAACTATATATTTAAACAACATTATTTTCATTTTTAATTGTTTTTTTCAATTAACAAATTAATAATTAATGAATTAAAGAAATTTTTAAAACTTTTATGATGTCATCTTGTTAAAAACATTGATAATAAGGGCTCCAAGAAAGGAAAAATTTTTAGAACAATTAATAAAACTTTTATACCGCCTTTTATAATAACAGAAATCCGTAAAAAATTGTTAATTCACAATTAAATAACTGTTTAAAAAATGATGATACAACAATTTTTTCGCGTGACCATTTTATTTGAAGTGTTTAGATGACATCTGAATTTTTTCTAATTTTTATAATATTATTTAGTGGCATAAAAAAAATATTGAAAAGTTGCGGTCATTACAGAGGCCACGCGCGCATGAAAAAATTGCCGCGCGGAAGCCGATTTTCAACGTTAAATTAAAATTATAAATATTGGTGCTACAATTCCGAGAATCCAGAACATCCCAGCTGAAATTTTCTGCTCTTTCAGAAACGTTTTTAATATTTTAGCTATCACTTATACTTTTTAAGATATTAACAAAAACCGAAAGGACTATTTATTTTTTCAGTTTTTTGTTAATAACAATTGTAATTTTTATCTCCAGAAAAAAATCGAAAAATGGTCTTTCTCTAAATGCCATTCTGGATCGTTTGAGCTATCACTCATATTTTTAAGAGACTGGTAATTATTTTTCGCAGGAAATCAACTTCTCGACTAGACTAATATGAAATATCGATCTTGAATTTATTCGTGAAGAAGTTCACGATAAAATTGTAGATGTAATACGGGTACTACATCCACTCTAAACGTAGTTCTTCATCAAAATCTACAAATTGCATTTTAAAATCAGATAAACCGCAACAGCTCTTTTTTAATGTCAAATTCAAGATTAATGTCATAATTATTTGCTTTACTCTGTACAGCAATGTTGGTGATACTGGGAAGTTACCAGTTTTACCAATTTTAGAAACTGTCAAAACTGACAAGCGATATCTTCTAAAAAAACAAGAAAATTATGGAAATATTTACTTACAATTTAGATACACATTTACAGAATCCAAAGTATACTATAGAAAATGTAAAAACTGTAATTGTACAATCTTTGATTGATTATCGAAATTACCTTGATATTTTTTTACTATAGTGTAAAAATCATTTACATGTAAATAACAATGTTGGTATACCTGATAAGTGATCAGTTGTACCAACTTTGTATAACTGTTAAAACAAGAACGCTGTTGATTGCTAAAAATATCAAAGTTTGCAAATATTCAATAACAATTTTTATATACGTGTCCAAAATATACGATAAAGTTGTGAATAGCATTATTGGTATTACTGGGAAATTACCAGTTTTACCAACTTCAATAACCTGTCAAAATCAAATCGTTTTTTGTACTCAAAAACTGTGAACATTATGAAAATATTCAGTGACGTATTAAATATACTAGACATATGGTATGAAATGTTAATTTTTCTAAAATATATAGACGATGTGGTTAAAATGGAATTTTTCTTCCGTATGAGTCACTAACGAAACCATTGCTCTATTTCTTACTTAAACTGTAAAAATGATATAAATTTTCAATGAAAATGCAAAATCACTTATATGACAGGAATAATTTTGGTATACCTGATAAGAGATCAGTTGTACCAACTTTTTATGACTGTCATGTACCAAAATATCATCTATTACTAAAAACAAAAAATATGTAAATTTCAATGACAATTTTAATTTTTAGTGTCTAATATACATCTCCTATTAAAAAAAGTGAAAATGTCAAGGGACACCCGGATGGAACGAAGTTCCTTTCGATTAATTAGTTAAGAAATTGTAATTTGTAAACACAACAGAGAGTTTGTACATACATAAGCATTTATTATCGTCTGTATAAAATCTCTACTTACCTAACTCTATCAGCAGTATCCGGAACTTGTGCAGAAACACTGTCAGGATACATTATTGTTTTTATTTTCTATTATTTTAATATTTATTATCTACAAAAAACCTGTATAAACTTAACAAAGTCGCGACACTACTACACTGTTCAAAGCAAAATAGAAAAAAAAATAGTAAATCCATTATTTTCAACAGTTCCTTTCTTTTAACAAAAGTGTCCATTTATACAATACCAGAGGATTAGAGGATATACATCTACCTAGAATTACTTTTTATTTCAATTTAATTTAAAACAGGAATTAACAATTTAATACAAAATTTTAAAATTAAAATATTTGACAGTAACTGACAGTTAAGGTAATTTGACGTAAGTACCTAACTAGTCAAGTTAAGAACTATTTTTGAAATGTTTATGTATTTATTGATTTATAAAAACAGGATGAAATAAAATATAATACTATTATAGGTACTTCTACAGTATTTTCTTTTAATTTAAATTAGTGTCTTTTTAATTGTACTTTTATTAGTATTTATTATATTAGGGTTTCCTATTTAAATAAAGATAGGTATATCTATGAGAGAGAGAGAGAGAGACAACATGCGTATGTCGTGTCGTGTCGTGACAAATTTTGGTATGAATTTTTTTTGGCTAGCTCCTAGCGTCAGTCGTAACTGTTCGTAACGCCCGAAAGGGAACTTCGTTCCAACAACGACAATTTAGACAGATATTTACTGAGAATATAAATTATTAATTTGCTTAAATTATGGATAACAAAATTGGTATAACCCATAATTTTCCAATTTTACCAACATTATTTGACTGTTGAAACTAGATCGCCATTTTTTAATAAAAAAGTAATAGAAAAATACACCTGATAATTTCTCTTCTTCTTCTTCTTCTTCTTCTTCTTCTTCTCTGTTTGAGGCCTCAGCTACCTGGGCTATTCGGCCTATTTAAGGACTCATAATCAAAATAAATGACAGTTAGCAATGTTGGTAATACTGATACGTGATCAGTTGTACCAACAATGTTTAATTGTCAAAATTAAATCGCCATCTGTTTTTAAAAACTTGAAATATTTGACAAAAGTCATTTTGAAAATTTCTCATCAGGGGATTCACACTTATATTATGTTTTTGCAATTTATTTGTTTACAGAAAAATGATAAATAATAATTTGTATTATTTATTTAGTTCGACGTAGAAAAGGTGAGAAAAAAAAGATGTTTTTTTGCTAATTATTCTGTCTTTCTCAATCTGATCAAAAGTATTTTTAAATTTCAAAAAAAAAAAAATTAATAATTTGCATTTCTGAGATTTAAAAAAATTAAGATTTAAGATTTTGTTTGAGAATGATTTAAAATATACTTTAAAAATTGTTATTAAATCTACAAATATTTTATAAAAATCAATTGTTGTTCAGAATTTGGTTCGTAAAAATTCTAACAGTAAAGCCAAGAGAATTCACAAATTTTATTAAAAAAGATATTCGAAAAGATTATAAATTAAAAAACTTTTTTTACATTCTTTTAAAAAAATCCTACCATTAAAAATAAAATACAGAAAAACTTTTAGTTTCTTAAAGAATTTTCTTCTTTTTAATAAATATTGATTCCATAAAACGCATTGCGTCTATAAATATCGGCGGAAAAAAAGTCAGCTTCGACACGCGACTGAAGTTTACTCCTTAAGAACGATCACCATGGTATTTTTTGTGTTTTTATAACTATTATGTAAATATTAGTGCCTGAAAAATATGCAACACTATTTACACTAATTTACCCACCTTAGGTAATAGTAAAACCAAGAGATGGCGCTACAAATTTATTAAATAGTTATTAGGCGTATTTTTGAAAATTTAATAGTCGTGAAGTCCAACAATTACGTACATAATTGACTAATCAAGTTTATTCGTGTTGTATTTTTATTATAAACTAGCTGTACCCGGCGCGCGTTGCTACGCCAATAACTAAAATAAATTTAAGAAAAATAAAAGAGGAGAAGAGATAGAGAAGGAAAGAAAGTTTACAGTTTTGTTTTACTTATCGCACAAAAAATATATTTTTCGAACTTATATTTATACGAATTCGTATAGATATCTATTAATCAGTATTGAATTTGATACATGGAAGCGCCATCTGGTGGTAACTGCAGCCCCACCTGGTGGCGAGTGGCATCAATGAGCATATCATACCATACCAATTTTGATGACAATCGGTCCAGTAGTTTTTGAGTTCATTGAGTACATACACACATACAGACAAACATTCATTTTTATATATATATATATATATA
Organism: Altica lythri; assembly: GCA_964028335.1. Lineage (NCBI taxonomy): Eukaryota > Metazoa > Arthropoda > Insecta > Coleoptera > Chrysomelidae > Altica > Altica lythri. The sequence goes on along the minus strand of CAXIIO010001522.1, from coordinate 1,832 downwards.
TATATATATATATATATATATATATATATATTGAGATGATATGAGTTACTATGCTATATTAAATAAGAATGTAGAATGAAAATCTTATGGAAAATAGAGAAAGGAAAATTTTCTTATTTCGGGTCAGAGCACAAATGCAGTAACAGTGGGATTAATTATCATCATCTTCTTCATAATTCCTAAAAAAGAAAAAAAAAAGAAAATAGAATGAGAAAGAAGAAAATACAAATTCATTTCAAAGATTTTATTTAAAGATTCAAAATGGATTAATCTACATTATATAAAGTTTCAATAATTATGAAATTGATAAATGGGAAAAGTAGATAATTAAAAGCTTATAAAAATTGCCAATACGTTAGTAATTAAACATTAATTTTTAAATGAATTAAGGGTATAATTAAATAAGAAAATTAAATTATAAAAAGATCACAAATAGTTAAAATAAATATTAAAACTTCTACTTACTTTTAAAATATACAAATTTATCAACCATATTCTAATTTATTAATAGTTCAAATGCCAAATGAAATATTCTGAAAAAGAGAAAATTATTAGTTTGTAGTGCTAGTAAATTTTATAAGAATAAAAAGAATAATCATTGTTTTAAATTGTAATATTGAATCAAGACTTAGATTTTGTTAGTAATTAGGTGTTAAGGATGTATAGATTTAAGTTTGTTGAATTTGTCAGTTGTTTTTTTGTTGATTTGATAGAATCACTCTTGTTTTCGGGTTCTTGAAATGGAAGTTGTATTAAAAAATTGCTCCGTAGAAATTTTGAGTTTTTTTTGAAAATATTGATAAAAGAAAGTATTAAATCAGTTTAAAGTATAAATATTATCACAAGGTAACCAGAGAAAGCAATTGGTAAGAGAAACTTATATTATTTTATGAAGAAATAGATATTTCAATTGGTGGTTGAGCAGTATATGGTATAACTGCATTTTAATTAAGTTAATGAAGATTGAACTAATATTTAACAAGAAAGAAAGTCATAATTACACTTACCAGAGGAAATAGCAGCAGTTTATCTTTTGGTTTGAAGGGGAATTGATTGTTTGATCTCTACAAAGTTTCCTGAAATCTTTGCTGTTCCGGGGAAGAAAGTAGATTGTCCTGAGAACTGAATCCTGGTTTTCCAGAAGAGGAGCGAAGCTTCATACAAATGGTAACCACTTTTCACTCGTTACAATAAAGAGTTTTTATGTGTTTGATTTTTGTAATTTTAATGAACATTTTTATTTCACTGTTTTACATGTTTAACTAAATTATTATTATTCACTTTTTGATAAGTTTAATTTGAATTGTTTATTAACTCAAATCAGAATACTTCATTTCATATATTTGATGCATATTTGGGTTTATCAACGGTATCTTTGAAGTTTGTCACATTTTGAATTAGTAAGGTTAGAAATTTATATACAATTCATGCCTAAAAAACATCATTGGTCTAGGATAGTGTGGTTTTACAGTCATTTTATGGAAAATTTTTATATTAACTGATTTTGAATCTAATTTTTTTGAATATTTGGAACTCTGCCCTGATATAAGGGAATAGCCGGTAGCATATTTAAATAATCATATTGGAAAATAATTAAATTACGTTAATTCTTACCTATTCAATATTCATATTTAAATTCAAAATTAATTCATGGTAAGGAATATTTTATAACATAGTAATTGATATAATCAAAAGAAAGTATTATTATTCTTACATCAAATATATGTTATAATATATATATATATATATATATATATATATATATATATATATATATATATATATATATATATATATATATATATATATATATATATATATATATATATATA